>WEKX01024740.1:72190-109525 GCA_013390025.1 Pitta sordida
GATGGGGTGGGATGGGGTGGGATGAGATGGAGTGACTCAACGGCGACGTCTCCTCACACATCCCCTGCCCTGCCCTCCTGCCCTTCCCTGGGGGGATGAACTGCACCCCAGTCATACCATACATACCACAGAACGTCCCCCTCCCTCTGAAGTGAGGCCAGGCAAGGCTGCCAGTGCACTAAAACATGTTCAAACCAAACCAAACCATCCTGGAGACCTGGCAGCGGTGCTGACTCTTGTGCTCCGTGCCCTCAATGCTCCCTTTCCCTTTGAGACAACCTCCCCCTGCAAGCATCTTCCTTCTACACCCAAACGTGTCCTAACATCACAGGAAAATGAGCCATTAAATGGATAATTTGGCTGAGAGATGTTTCTTACTTTATTTGCCTTTGAAAACATGAAATAAATACACAGTGGTAACACACGTGTGTCTGACTGTGCCCCTTCCTCCCCTTTTCTTTGCTCTTCACCCTCAGCAGCTGTCTGGGAATGAGAGTTTCTCTCAACTCATTTTTTGCACAGTTAAGCACAGTGGAGCCCTTGAATGATGCTGTGATACAAACATAATCAAATTCTCTTTTCCCTGTTCCAGGAAACAACAACAACAACGCTACAAAGGGAAAAAAATGGTGGAAACATCTATTGCAGTGGGGAGGGCATTGGAGAGCAGAACTTGCTCCAAAAGCACCTGCATTGAAGGGAACAAAAAAAACCATTAAAATGGATGTTTAGCGGTGATTAGTGGCCGGCTCATTCCTTATTTTCCAGCGCTGAATGTGTCACTCACCCTGGATAAATTCAACCTGTGGATCCCCCCAGTTTTGCCTCCCTGAATATTCCTGTCTGAAGTCCAAGAGCTGCCACTGGCTGATCACTGCAGGACTGTGAAATGAGTGGCCACATCCTGAAACATCTGATGGCAGGGCTTGAACTGCTTTATTCTGAACCCTTTAAAAAGCAGTTATTCCCCTTCTTCCCACACACCCATCTTTACTGGAACAACAGGAAACACGGCCAGAGATCACAGAATCTTAGTTCTTCCTGGCATCCAGCCTAAACCTCCCCTGGTGCAGCTTGAGGCCATGTCCTCTCGTTCTGCTGTCAGCCTGAGAGAAGAGATTCTCTGGACCCTCTCAAGCAGCTCAACATCCTTCTGAAACTGGGGAGCCCAGACCTGGACACAGCACTCAAGATGTGTCTGAGCAGCGCCGAGTACAGGGGAAGGAGAACTTCCCTAGTCCCACTGACCACACATATTATTGGAGCCTGCCCATCTCTCCAGCCTGTCAAGGTCCCTCTGAATGGCCCTCCCACCCTCTGGCAGTTCAACATTTGCCCCCAGCTTGGTATCATCTGCAAACTTGCTGATGATAGACTCAATTCCCTCATCCATATCATCAATAAAGATGTTGAACAGTGCCGGGCCCAACGCTGACCCCTGTGGGACTCCACTGGTGACATGGTTCACTGGTGTGACTCTCACATGGCATTGCACAGGGCCATGGGGATGTTCCCTGCAACTTCTCTGTGGTGCCCACCAGACTTCGTACTTTCCCTCCCTCTGGCCCGGATGTGCAGGAAATTAAGACGGGCACGTCCTGACCATCTGCAGGAGCTTAATCATGCACTGGAAATTCTTGTCATCAGGTTCTCAGTCTGCCCAAAGAAAGATCAAACAGAAGACATGATAAACTGCCCGGTGAGGCCAGCAGCAAGCCCTGGGATTGACTCCAGAGCCACGCTCAGCCTCGTGAGTCAATGAGTGCTCCGATCCAGAGCCGGGACGCTGCTCCAGGAGCTCCTGAGGCGCTGCCAGGCAGCAGCTCCCCAGCCCTGGATGTGTGTGTGCTATTGATGCTGCCAAGGCAAATGTAGTAATTCTCAGTCTAATCCTAAACCCCTTCATTCTTTTCCTTCTGTTTCCAGCTCTGTTTCTGCTCCCCAGACAGAAACCTCCACGCAGGCGCTGACCTGTCTGATCCCAGCTGGGGCCTGAGCCACACGGATTATCACCAGCAGAGAGCTGCAGAGCCATGGCTGGGGCATGTCGAGGTCATGGAAGTTTCCTCAGCTGAAATCGCTCTCTCTCATGTATCTCCGACCCAACCCTGCAGCCGGGAGAGCCCTGCGGCCTGGCACGCCGGGGTCACCCCCAGGAGCATCAGCCTCACTCCATACTCAGGCAGTGGAACACAAGTGCAGCCCCGGGCACAGCCCAAGGGACGGTCTGTGTGAGCCTGTGTGGCAGTTCAGTGCTGTGCCAGGCCCCTCAGCACCCGCAGCCCTGGCAGCTGGAACAGGGACACGGCCTGGGCTGGGCCTGGGCTGGGCCTGGGGAACCACAACGCGCTCGGCTCCGGTTCACCCGTGGCTCCTGCACCCCTAGGTCATACACAGATACATCAGCAAAGGCAGCCAACATCACTATTAAATAGTAACTGCTTAAAATTGCCAGCCAAATAGGGCTGATGTTCATTTAATAACATCCAAAAGCCCAGTAAAGCTGAGGAACACACGTTGCAGAGCTGTTCTTTACACCAACAGGGCATACAGCAGGCATTAATCACATTAACAATTTCACACCCACCAGGACAGCAGAATGTAATTCCTGGGCTCATGGACACCAAAATGGTGGTTGGACATCCAAACTTCTCCCAATGCTCACACCAACACAGCCACGCCACAACCGCACCAGCAACGAGTGGCACAGGTTTAAAATCATTTAGGATGGAAAAGATCTCCAAAATCACAGAGTCCAAGCATTAACACCACCAAGCCTTCTTCTGCATGCAGACACAGCATGAGGGGCAGATATTGGAGGATAATTCGGTATCTAAAGATGCAGCAGTCATGCTCTGGGCTTTTCAAAGGCATCTGCACATCCTTGACTTCAACTACACTATTTAAAAAACGTTTAAACTCTAAATATTTTCTGAGGTTTTCTCCAGACATAAATTGCAACTGTAACTACCATCACTTCAAACCCTAAACACTTCCTAAGCTGCAATGCTGTCTGAAAACATCTGACATTTATTACTTAAAAAACCCCAAACCCCAACCCTTAAAAGTGAGGAAATGGACAAGTGAGAACATTGCAAAGTCTACCAGGTCCACATGTATTTTTACTGTCCATATGAAGCCCCCACAGTGCCTCACAGCAGGCAGCCACAGTTCTGGGATGGCAACACTGAAATTCACATTACTCTTCTCAACTTTGGTGTGCAGAGACTTTTAAAAAACCCACCATATCAGTTGCTGTGTGTGTTAACAAGACATTCATCATTATTCATGCTCCCACTCTGATGGAGTGTTCATAAATCCTAATTGTGAGTCAGCTTTGACCTGGAACAGACTGACACCCTGCTTGGCTGGACCTGCTCTCAAGGCCGAGCTGCTCTCTCATTATCTCACTGTTCACTGACAAAAGAGATGATGGATCGTGACCACTGGGCTGCAGGGGACCAAACACATGCAGGAAAATGAACCTCATGATGGCAGCTGTGAGGAGCACGATGAAAACCTGGCAACACAAGTAGAGTGGTTTTCTATTGAAAATAAGGATGAACAGACACCTCAAGAAAAATCAGCAAGATCAGGGTTACAGGTGGATTTGCATCTGAGGGGTTTTGCTGTGTTATTAAACAACTGAGCACCAAAAATGTGCTTTAGTCCTCTGGTGCAAGTAAGAATATTTTTTTTATCTTCTTTTTTCAGTGGGGGGGAAGTCAAGCAAATTTATTCTGAAATCACTTCTGTAAACCAGTAACAGCAGTGCTAGAGTGTCCCCACCACAGCAGCAGCACCACACATGTGGAACATCCTAAAAAAGAGAGAAATTTATCCCACTACATTATTGCAATGGGGGGATTGAGCCAGTGCACCTTCACTGCCTGGAGCAACAATTGTGCTGCAGAATAAGAAACGTTTTCAAAGGCAGGCTGAAATCACGTGTTCTTGGGGTTGTTTTTTTTAAATTCTCCATTGTTTCATCCTCTGAGGGAGCGTTCAGAAAACTAGCTTAATGTGGTGCTAGAATGTGCTCAGAAGCTGCAAAGTGAGTAACACTGAAAACTGAAAACACAGGTCATAAAACCTGCACGTGACTAAACGAACAGATCAGAACATTTTTCTCAGAGTCTGTTACAATTTGTTGAAGGACTGAAGGAAAACCAGAAGGGTGGTCCTGTGCTCAGTAAGAGACCAAGAGGAGGGTGCAGTGGAAGGGCACACTGGGGATATTAATTTATTCATTCTTTCGTTCTCTCATTCATTCATTTACTCACTGATCCATTCACCCATTCACGTGCTGCCAGACAATGTCAGGCTCCCCTGGGATGGCAGGCTCCAAACCCACAGGACACTTCACGTTTGCCTGACTTTTATCAGCTGACACCCTCTTGGCCTGCACCACTTTCTCAAGGGAAAACAAGAAGAACTGAGATAACTGTGGCCCTGGTGCCTCCCACCTTTTCAACACAGCTGCTTGTCCACAGAACACACAGAGGTGGCTGAAATCTGGAGACAACGTGAAGACTGGGAGCTGCTCTGATCTCCACAAGCACAGTGGCAAACCATGTCCCTCTTACTGCTAAATACAGCATTTTAATGCTTGGGGGCCCACAAAAGGCCCACCCTTTACAGCAGAGGAGGATTGAGCCCTTATTCTTTTTACAATGCTTAGATAAACAATCAGATCAGGGTTGGTAAGGGAATGACAGAAAATCTAATGAAAACTAAAGTATGTCGTGGTTTTCTGCCATTGACCTTAATTGAAAGAGTTTGTTCTCAACAGGTAAACACTTCTGAGCGCCCTGGACAAAGCATTTCCCTTCTGAACGTCCCCTGTCTTTTAAAGGGGAGTAAACAAACACAAGCTTTTCCTTTTCCAGAGGGATTTATGAATGAGGAGTGCAGCTCTTTGATCAGATCCGGCTTTTAAAGCTGCCCACGGCAGATCCATGATGGCAGCTCCTCATCACTGTCTCAACTCCACATTTGGCAACTGACTCACACACACCTAGAACTCCCACACTCCCCCCCCCCCCCAAAAAAAAAAAAGGGTTGGAAATGAGATGAGCTCTAGAAATGGTTTCACAAAAACAAGTCTGAATGGCCCAGGTAAGGATTGACGTTTAATGAGGCATTTCCACCCAGTTCCAATGAGTTTTCAGCGACTCTTCTGGCAGTTCCAGGCTCTGGGAGTCCCCAGCGTTCTCCAGAAACCCCCCAGCACAGTGGGACAGAGCTGGTCATCTTTAAGGTCCCCTTCCAACCACGATTCTGTGACACAGAGCAGAGCTGGCAGCTCACCTGGGATGAATTTCGGTCTCTGACAATCAACGCCCAAAATAAAATCTGCTGGAAAGGCTTTTTTCACCAAAATTACGGCTTTTACAACAACAAAAATTGACTTTGATTCCTCAGGCTGGAAGTTGCACATCCCGGTCAGGAAATGGCAACCCTTGATGGCAATGTCTCAGGGACTTGTCCACTCTGTGAGTCACCTTCTGTTTTATTTTATGAGCCTTACACACAGCTGGACTTCACCTCCCAATCAACGAGGGCCTGCTCTCTGCTGGAAAACCCCTGCTTCCAGCATAAACAAATTTATCCACAGAAGAGAAAACAAAATCTAAGTTCCCATCACTACAATCCCTATGTAATATTAAAATGTCATTTTCAAACAACTACTTGGTTTCTTTGGGTCTCAGGTTTGGGGTTTTTCCCTAATGCAGGACACATAAAGAATGTAAAGAGAAGGCTGGTAATTTAAATGTTGGAACAGCAGCAATTTCAGCTGGTTGTGAAGTAGCAAAGCAGCATTTTCACTTTGGTCATTAGAAACTAAATACAACCAATGCATCCCCAAGTGCATTTTTTTGTAGCAACCACCAGTTGGAAAACAAACTAATTAAGTGTTAGGGCTTTTCCTCTGTCCGGCAGGAAACCACCCTTAACAAAAGAACAGAATTAAAGAAAACAATCTTGGTCAATCAAGGTGGTCACACCATTAAATGTGCAAAGAGACAACTAAGAACCCAATAACTATGGATTTAATTAGGATTAAATAGAAATACCACAAGCAGCGGCAGAGGGAGAGCTGCAAATCCAATGTGCCTCCCAAGCCCTGCTGTGACACAGAGTTTTAGAATAAGAATCAGGGTGTTGGATGAGAGAGGAAGGACCACACTGGCCAAGTGCAGGCATGTCACCTCAGTGACAAGGATCCACTGGCTCTGCCCAGTGACACCGTGGGATTTACGGTCCCTCTGTCTGAGGGATGAGCAAAGGAGTACCAACTTCAGCAACCATGAAAATAAAAATTAGGGAAGACTTACAATGCTCTTGAGTACCTACAGCTAAATAACATGTCCCAGCTGAGAGACACTGCTTTCCAGATGAAGCCCCCAGCAGCCCCTGGCCCTGGTTCAGCAAGACTCAGCAGAACTCCTGCCAACACTGACTCGTGTGTCCTCCAGAGCCACCGGCTCAGCTCCTTCCTGCTGCCAAAAAATGGGTAATGCCCTCTCCAGGGATCTCCCACACACATCCCATCCCATCCTATCCTACCCCATCCCATCCCATCCCATCCATCCCATCCCATTTATCCCATCCCCATCCCCAATCCCATCCCAACCATTTTAAGCTCATTAATCCATAGACAGAGAGGTACACACAGGTCAACCCCTTAGGTAACCTGAGGTAATTAGGCTCTCAATTTAGACTCCTTAATCAGGTAAATACATTGATGTCAGTCCTGTTTCGTCAATAAAGGGAGACAAGCCCATCCCTGGTGCCCACTGACAAGAGTTTTTCATAAACATTTAAACATAAACAAATAACCATTCGAACATTTTACACTAACAAATACTACTCATTGCGCAGATTTTTCAACAATTCTTTGGTTTTGGGGGGGTATAAATTAATAGAAAATGGCGTCATTCTTGTAAGGACCTGGAATTCTAATGATCAAGAACTGGCGCAAATCTCTCAGGTCTGTCCTCAATTCTCTGGTACTTTAGATAATCTGCTTTATGAGCTTGATTTGGTTTTTTTTTTTTAATATCTTGAAATCCCCTTCTTCAAGGCTTTTGTGAGGCAGGAGCAAAAGGTTTAATCATTTGCTAGGATGTGGTTTCATTTCTGTGCACAATGGGAAGGGAGGAGGATGTCACGATCCCTCCACAAAAGGAAATCCTCTCAAGGTGAGCAAGGGCTCAGCAGCCACCAAATCACCTGGCATCTCTCATGCTGACAGAGAACTCTGTCAAGGGAGAAAGACTCCATGGGTACCACCTTGAAGGAATCTATTTATAATCCTCTTTACTCTGCAAGAATGAAACTCATCCTGTCTTCTTCTGAGATGAATAAATAGGGGCAACTCTGACCCCTCCTCTCTCTTTGCTTAAAGCACATCAGCAGCTGTACAAGGGACACCTCAGTGCCACAGGGGGCACCTTCAGGGCCAAAGGCTTCCAATTCTTAAGTCATTTTCCAATTCTTGCTCGAGTCATGGCTGTGCAGCTGATGCTGAGGACGAGGACACTGATGGAACAGTTCAAGGTCCCTTCCTGCCTCACTCCCCCACATTAAATTGGGTGTCACACCACGTGTGGTTCCAGCCAAGGAGGAGCAGCTGGGAAACCTGAGCCCACAGTTCATCACTCTGATCTTTTTTCCATCTGGTGAGGTCAATTTAAACTCGCTTCCTCTGCTCCTGAAGCCTCTGGTTTTTTCCTTACAGATATCTGAACCTTTTTATTCATCAAATCACTTCTCCACGTCAGCAGCTTCTCCTCACAGAGCCTCCTAACACTTGCAAACATTAATTCCGTGATGATTTTGAGAGGCACAGCCCTCTTTTCTGTCAGATTTAAAGAATGAAAGAGCAGGTGATGTAACAGCACTCAAAGCTGGCAGCAAAAGGTGTAGGAGAAACCTCTGCTGCTCAGACCTTTGCTTCTGGACTCTGATCACTACTAGGCTGAAGCCACTGCTGAAATACTCCCAAATCTGTATTAAATGAGCAAAGAGGAGATTTTACTCCTTTTATTGAGTTTTAAGACTTGCAAATTGCTTCTAAAAAGACCACAATTCTTTACAGAAGACTAAGGCTGCCTTTTGCAGTCATGATTTACCAAAGAAAAAGGATGTTTTTGAGTGCTCAGGATTTCTTTAATCCTTTCAGACCAGGGCATTATGTAAAACCATCAGAGAAAATCAGCAGTGACCAAGTGATGGGCAGACATCCCGCTCCTCTGGGGTAATGCATCCTGGAAACACGCCTGATAAAACAATTAAGCTCCTTCTAGGAAAGCAGGGGTTTGGCTGCCTGTAAATCAAGGCTCAATTAAAATGTCTGCTACAACACAATCCTTACTCAAGATAATTCTAATTGCAGCGCTCACTCTCCTCCTCCAAACCCATCTAGACAGCTTCCTGGAGACAAAGAATTTTGATTGAATTTTTTGCCTCCACAAAGATGTGATGCTCTGCAAAGTCCCTCTGCAGTTACAGCTGCCTTTCTGAGAGTGTGTCAGCAGAGACACATCTCGGGCCATTACTGGGTTGGGTTTGATCCAAGAAAAACGGGCATATCTGCTCTCTTTTTGGCAAGAGGCATTTCAAGGGAATGGTGTGATATTGCTCTCGTGCTAAATGGAAAATAGGGGGTTTTTTAATCGTGATAAATCAGGCATATTCTATAAATTGCTGTTCATCTGCATCTCTGCAGTGTGATTTTGTTACATAAAGAGCTTTCAGCTTCACAGACACAACCATGACTCTCAAAGCTGAAGAAACAATATCGTGTCATTCAGGCAATAGGTGGGAAAAGAAGACGATACGAGTTTGTCCTCAGACCACCGGGAAAAGAACAATTCATCACTCGTTCTGCTTTAAAGAAAAGCCTGCTCCCCAAAACAGAATGAATTGGTGCAGCTCAGCTGAAATAAATGGAGAACAATTCATTTATTTCAACAGGGAATTTCACTTTAGGCTTTAAAAAAAAAAAAAAAAGAAGAACTTCTCAGTATTGAAATATTGAAGTGGAGAGGGAGGTGCTGAGCTTTCCTGCCTGGAGCTCAGCGACAGGAACGGTCCAAAGCTGCGCCAGGGCTGGGTGAGACTGGAGATCAGGAAGCTTTTCTTCACTGACAGGGTGGTCAAACACTGGGACAAGGTTACTGGAGGAGAAGCTGAACTGAAATATTCTGTTCTACTGAAAATTTATTTGGTGCAACTCTTGGGCCATGGTCCTGGCCTCAGAAGTCTGTGAAAATCGTCTCTGAGAGAAGTCCAGTTAAATAAACAGTAATTAATGGTTTATTGTGCCTTCATCGTGTGTTCCAGCACAGGACAAACACCACCAGTTCCTTAGGAAGGGTAATTGTGTTATTATCCGAGTTTTACACGTGGCTGAGGAGAAAGATGAAGAGCTTAAGAATTCAGCCAAATGAGACAACACAAGAGAATGTCAATTCTGTAACTGAGGGGTAAAAGCTGTCCCACCCCTAAGAGCACAGCTGGACTGAGGACACCCAGAGCTGGTGTGAGGGGGCACCACCCTCCAGCAGCATTCAGCTTCACAGAGTGCAGGTTTTAAAGGTGCTGCTTGGGCACATTTCCAACTGAAAGTCGCATTTTTGCATCACCTTCATCAATCTTGGCAAATCCTGCACTGCTAACTCCTGTTGCCGGAGCCAACAGATTTAAATCTCAGGAACCCACCCTGCAGAACACGCCTCCGTCCTGTTCATGCCCTGGTCCATCGCATGGAGAAGGAGTCAGTTCCCATCTCCAGCTCCCTGCAGCCTCCCCACACCAGGCAGACAAACACAACCCTCATTCTGCAGATGGAAAACAGAAGGAGCCAGCAGATTGCCCAAGGCTTTCAGGAGCTCAGTGGAATCTCTGGCAAACACGAGACATAAACCAGTGATGCTGCAAATGCATTTTGGTGCCGCTGCTGTATCTGTTAATCCCGTGACTGCACCACTGTGTCAGGGAACTCTGGGGACTCAGCACGGATTTGTTACATGTATTTCTGAACAAAGATAAGCCCACAGGAATCTGACCACGTTTTCCTGTCATACACTAAGATTGGGACTGGGTTTCATGTTATATCACAGTCCCCCTCTCTAATCTATTTGTGTACTTAACTCAGGCCCTGCAAAGCTGAAAAATTAGCAGGTGATTTACAGGCCCAAAGTGAAGCACTAAGGCAGTTGGGTTCTTCTGAAGGGCAATCCAAAAATCCTGCTCTAACTGCAAGGCATCTGAGAATTACTCCCGAGGGGGGGAAAATTAGAAATAATTTGCTTAAACTGAGAGATCCCTTCCAAACTGCTCCCTGGTGAGGCTGCACCTTAACTCCCACTGCCACTGGGGTCTGTCCCATCAGGCATCCCAATGAGTTTGGGGATCAGACCACACAGTCTGCCCCCGTGACGATCCATCCAGTTTGATGGGAGGGAAAGGTGCCACATGTAACAGCACTGACAGGGAAGTGTGAAACTCAGTCACAGCTTCAGCTGGAGGAGACTGCACTCCTCACTTCCCACCTGCTGAATCCCTGCCTTGGGGATGAACACCAGGAGCACCCAGAACTCTGAAATTCTGCCAGCCTTCGAGGGGACCAGGCTGTGGGCCTCTCTGGACTCTTCCTGCCACGACAACTCACGCAGACTTCCCCAAAAATGGAAGCAAGCTGGGGGCCTTTTGCTCCTGCAGTGCCAGCAGTGCCCTCCTGTCCATGCCCTCCGACATCCCTCCCCATCACAGGGCAAACACACACCAGGAGAGGAAGGCAAGGTGGGGAAACAAGACAAAGCAGAGCCCACACCCCACTGCTCACTGGAGTCTCCCTGAAGATCCACACCTTGCTCTGGCTGAGGAAAGTCCATTGTAACCTCTCCTCCCCTTCAAGATGGGAATGTCAGTGGACAGGCAATGTTTTCTCCATGCAAGGACAAACATTCCCTTCAGGGAATCCCAGCCCCAGCCGCGTTTGTGCTGAGGGGCTGCATCTCCACTCCCCTGATTCCTAACGCAGGACTCACAGGAGTGTGGGGAGGCTGAGCATTAAGAGCAGTGAGGCCTAATAAGATCACATAAATACAACAGAGATCATTCCAAGATAAACACCAGGCACACCTAAAATCTCACCAGTATGGAGAGAAGCTGTATTGTATTGAGATAAAATAGTTTTTAATTAAAATGTGACATTCACATGTCATCTTACCCATGCACTTTACAGAAAACACTTTATCCACTAACCAGGGGCTCTCCTCAAAGACATCACCCCCAAAAACTGCTCAGGCACTGCCCCAGCAGAGGAACTGAGAGGATGAGTTTCCCTGGCATCTGCTCTAATCTGGGAGTTAAGGGAGGCTGCACAGCACCACCAGCAAGATGCACGGAGGAGCCACAGTTTACACTGGAGATTGATTTAATGAGTTTTAATAAAGTCTTTTATGTCAGAGCCAGCTTACAATAGCATCAGCCAGGACAGTATCTAATATCAATAAGAATATGCAGCCTCTCATCTTTCCACATTTACCATTCACACTCTCTCTCAAGTTACCTAGAAAAATTGTGCCCAGTGGGAGCCACCAGGCTTAAATACTTTTTTTTTTGCCTGTTTCGGTTCTGACATTTAAATTCATCTTGAACTAACTACGGGTGGGAGGTGACAATTTTATTTCATAAACCCTTTTGAAGCTTGGACAGGAGCAGAAACAGATCTTCCAGCATCTTCACAAAAATAATTTCAAAACATCTATTTTCAGCTCTAAGAAATGTCTACTCGAGCTGAGCCCAGCATGGCAGACCCATGGCATTTAATTTCTTCTAAAGCAAACTAGAAATCCTCATCAGATCAACATACTCTAAATATATAAATGGAGAGGAGCTTATGCCCACAGAACCTGCACCCCACATGAAGCAGCAGCTCTTGGGGTGAACTGCCCAGGTGGGGACTCGGCCTGAAGAGATTTTGGTGTCCTTTTGACAACTGACATAACTACAGATAAAGCATCACATTCTAAACTGATGTAAAGGACATCTTGCAGCATGAACAGCTCCATTAAGCAGCTCACTACTCAAGATTCATACGAGTCCATAAAGCAGGTGTTAAACAGACCTTGTATTGATCTCTTCAATCTGGGATGAATTTCAGTGCCAATACACAGACACATGCTTTTAAGATGTACACAATCATCAATTGTCTGTATCAAGACTGGGGGCATTTTGGCTGTTTCATGCTCAGTTTCATTAGCCACTAAAATGGCTCAATGAATGATGTCTGCAGCTTCATCTGCAAACCCCTCACCATCCAACACGGCCCGTGGCAAACCTTGGGGCTGCAGCCTCAACAGCTCAGCCAGAAGTGAAATACTCAGGAAATCCATCCCAGCATTATCCAATGGATTGTGAATGAGAGAACAAAGCAAACAGTACAACAAACACCTGAACTGCAGAACCACGAGGCAGTTGGTATGGAGAGGATACTCAGGCATGCCTTACCTGTGTAGTGCACCACACACGTCTGACCCTTCTTGGGAAACGTCCTTCCTGTGAAAATCACAAAAGGTTGTTCCTTTACCTTCTCTCACTGACAGGTTCAAACCTAGGCAGGTTTATCTTTTAAGAGGAAAATGCTGGAGTGAAGTTTCCCACTCGGTGGCTTTAGGATATCTGAGACACCCACATGACAGCTGTAAACACAAGTGGCTCCTCATATGACTGGGAGCACGAGCTGGATGAGGAGCAGCAGGAGCTGGGGTTCTGTAGCCTGGAGAAGAGGAGCTCAGGGGGCACCTGATCACTCTCTACAGCTCCTTAAAAAGGAGATTATAGCAAGGGGGGGGTCAGTCAGCCTCTTGTCCCAGGTAAGAAGTGACAGAGTGAGCGGAAATGGCCTCAAGTTGTGCCAGGGGAGGTTTAGAGTGGCTATGAGGAAACATTTCTTCACAGAAAGGGTTGTAAAGCATCAGAACTGACTGCCCAGGGGAGTGGTGGAGTTCCCAGCCCTGGAAGTGCTCAAAACACACGTGGATGTGGCATTTGAGGACACGGTTTAATATCCATGGTGGTGCTGGGTTGACAGTTGGATTGGATCCCCTTAAAAATCTTTTCCAACATTAACAATTCTACCATGACCATGTGTTATCAAATCACTAATAGGCAAGACAGGATGATTTAGGACGGTCCCAGCTTGGCTGCTATTTAACTCTCAGACCAAATAATATTTCCTTATATAATTTTCTCTACATGTGTGTATTACATCTGCATTTACATTCTGCAAGTGCAAAAGGCCAAACTTCATGGATGAGAACCTTAAAATTCTCTGAACGTTTCTGCTATAGTTTTACAAACAAAGCCTTAGTCTGACATTGTGAAAAAATTAAATTCAGTCATCTAAACCACAGGCAACTCTTATGTGCCAGTCCTCTACTGACAGCAGAGAATTAGCAGTGCTCTGAGAGAAAACCAGTAGTGTCAGACCTCACGGCCACACACTCTGCTGGGTGAGGGCACCACCAGCACAGCCAGTAATTTCACATCATGTCACATCAAAGCTGAATTAACAGCAGAGATTCACGGGACCACTGACTCGCTGTGGTTTAAGACAGTGCTTGAAGTCAGATGATTTTGATTTGCCACCAAGAGGACTAATCCATAGAACCTTATTTGGAATGGCACATCGCTTCCAAAGACAGCCCTGATCTGTTTAACAGCCAGCAAGTGCCAGTGTGAGGTTGAGTTCTACTCCCAGCCCAGCACCATCACTCACACCCGTGTGAGTATTCTGGTTTTACATCTGTGCAACTAAGAGGAGAATTCGATCCCTAGAGCCCCACAGCACAGAGGGAGACACCGGTTTGAAAGCACACACAAAGAAAGACACTGGGCCAGGAAACTTGAGCTGCAATCGGCTTGAATGAATTATTGATGGTTGTGCATCAGTCAAGGATGAATCTGGCTGATACAGACACACACGCATGACAGGAATAACATCCTCGGAAAAAACCCCAACAAACAAACAACGAAACCGCCCCCAAACCCTTATGAAACTGAATTACAATGCCACAGAAAAGCAGAATTGGCCAATTGGCTCCGGAAAGGCCAAGCGTGTGCCAGGGGAGAGGCGACTGCCACCCGGGCTGGAGCTCAGCCCTCGCCAGCATCCCGCGCTGGAGCCACCCCGGGGAGATGCTGGCACGGACGGACGGACAGACGGACGGACGGACGGACGGTGGCCTCGTCACCGGGACAGCTGGGGCTCCCCGGGGCCGTGCCCGAGCTGTCCCCGCTGTCCCCGCTCCCTCCCGCCCCGCCGCCCCGTACCGTCTCCCGGAGAGATGGTCTCGATCTCCACCCCCATGGCGATGACGGCCCCGGCCGGGCTCGGCTCGNGGGAGTACCGGGGGGGCAGCGGGAGGATACTGGGAGGTACCGGGAGGGTACCAGGGGGGTACCGAAGGGATGCCGGGGAGATACCGGGAAGGTACCAGAGGGGTAGCGGGGTGATAGCTGGGGGGTACCAGGGAGATACCGGGGGGTACCAAGGAGGTACCGGGGGAGGGTACCGGGGAGGTACCGAGGAGGCACCGCCGCACAGCGCACACACCGCGGGCGGGAGGCAGAACCGAACCCCTCCGGTGCCCAGCGCGGGGCTGGGGGCGAGGGTCGGGTCGGTGTTTCCCGTTACAGAAGCCATGGAGGAAAGGATCCACGCTCGCACCAACGGGGTGACCCCACGCAGCATCAGCGGTGCAGGGGCTCCAGCAAGCTGGCACTGACCTGGAGACTCAACTCAAACCAATTTATAACTTCATATCCATGTCTTACATAGGAAGAGCCATGAGTGTATTGCTCAGGTGATCCTGTGATGTGAGACTACATACTCAATCTTGCTACAAGCACTTCTGATGAGTGCGCCTGAAATAGATGGAAAATACTGTTTCCTCATGAACTTACTGTGTGCTTGAATCTCAGGAGTTTCCACTGCCTCCAAAGGAGTAGTTCTGTTTACAGTTCTGTGTGTTCTGGGTTAAAAATAAAATAGTGGAACCGCAGCATCATCAGTTTTCCAGCTGAGAGAGCTGCCTATATCCATTTAATTCCAACCTGCACTTCTCTGACGTGGCTTTTTCAGGATTTTTGCCTGTGAAAGGCAGAAAGCTCTTCCTCTCTGTGGGCAGTTGTGAGGATGACTGAAGTGGGGAGTTAGAGTTCTGGTTTGTGACTGTGACCCCCACTCTGACCTACACTGACCACTTCACACTAATTCCACATGTGCCCCGGGGTCCTCACAGGGCACCAAGGATGGCACAGGAAATGTGGAGCACATAAAGGGAGCCAGGAAGGGAAATTCTGGTTATGTGGTGTCTTGTTAAGGCCCTGGACTTTACAAGAAAAAGCTGCTTTCATCCAGGCTCCAGGTGGGTGTCTGTGTCCCCTCAGACAACCAGGACATCAGAAGGCATCAGTCTGATGGATAAAAGCGATTCACACTTTGCTGGGCTCCCTTTAACTTTTACAAGTACAGGTTTCCTTTGTTCACGGCCAGAAATCTCTCCACAGTGGAAGAAAAGCTGCTCCCGAGTTGTGTCTTGTGGCAGGAGGAGACTGGACTCAGTCACATAAAGGTGAGATCAAATTCCAGGACAGAAAAAAGGGTCTGTAGAGGATCCTTTATTCTAAGTCCTGGGATGAGTAATTTTGTTAAATTTTGATAACATAGACATTGAACACCAAATAATGCTATTTTCCATCTTACAGTTCTCACTGGAGGCATCGAGGCTCTCAAAAGTGTGTTGTTGTTAACTTCACAGCACACAAAGATCTTGGAAGTGTAGGCTGAAACCAGGAGTGTTCATACGTCTGAAATAGAGGAAAAAGTGGTTTAGGATTGGCAGGTAATCGGAGCGGGAACAGAAAGGACAAAGAGCCTGAGATGTGAAGTTCATGGCCAAGGAAATGGCTAAAACTAGATTATCAAAGACCAGATTAGAGTTTTAAGAAGGCTCTTTGAGAGCCATTGCATGACATCCACTCCTCCCACGCTGGGATCCAGCACACCTGGGGAAAGCACAGAGTCTGTAGATAGCTCAGCCTCCAAGGCTCTGCACAGCTCCCTTCCTGCTCACCACAGCACCTTTTTCTATCCTGGCAACACTCTTCATTGGTTTTACCATCTACAAATGGTAAAAATCATGTGTAACATGTACAAATCATGTGTAACAGATTCCATGTGCCCACGAGGAACACCCACCCCTGGAAGGCAAAGCACTAAACTGCCCAGAAATGGAAAGTGCAAACTCTGCAAATGTATAAATTCATGGAAGCCACAAAAAAACCCCCAAAAAACCCCCAACACTACACATTTCCCTTATCAACATCCCCATCACTTGTCATCACTGCTGGTCACCACAGCTCTGCAGCACAGCTGCCTCCTCCCAGCTCGTCCAAATACCCTGAAACACAATAAAACTTCCTTGAAGCAATTATTATGAATCCTCATCTTCCTCTGGGAGCCCCTTATCCACGTCTCTGTATCCGTATTTTCCAAGTCTTCCCAAGATGAGTTATCAAACAAAGCTCACAAATAATATTTCCAATCAGAACAATATCTTAGCCCAAGGTTTTCTCTGCCATCCAATCTTTCCTAGCAAAAGATGGATTAAAAAATGCAAGTGAGTCTATCTTACTTGCATTTTAGGTTGGACTGGATGATCTTCAAGGTCCTTTCCAGCCTTATCTCTACTGTGATCTTTCAAACTGGATGGAATCACATATATAACCACTAATTATTCCAGCTTTACCATTGCCCTGCCATGGAAATTACAGGAGGAAGTCAGTGACTTGGAGAAACTTTCTATTTGCTGCTTTCTTCAGTGAAACTCTTTTTCTCTGTAGTTTTGGTATTTATTCTGCTGCACGAAGAAATGTCACTGGAAAGCCACACTGGAAGCAGTTCAAACAACAGGAGAAAACCAAACAAACCACAGATATTAGCTACAAGCTTCTGATTAGCCTTGTGATGATTTTGGAAAATGTAACTGTGGAAATGAAATTAGCTGGCACTCTCAGGCCCCCAGATAAATGAATCAAGGGAGCTGCCTGATAGACTCAGAAAATTCAGGCTGTGTTTGTTTTCCTGCGTTCTGCATGTGCAATTATAGCACAATTTAATGAGTTTCCAGAGCCCCTGACCAAAATGATCTGAGGCTGTAACTGAAAACCAGCAGGAGATACCAGCACAGCTACAGGCAGCACAGCACAGAAAGATGGCCAAGAGTTGGGGAATGATATTTATAATGCATGATATTCCAGGGACAGCTTTAATTTCAGGTTAAGTGTCAACAGATATTACAATAGATATTAGAACCACATGCTTAAGAAGCAACCAAGTTTCATATGCTTTTTAATATTTGCTTTCTAGAGCACTTCCCAAAACAGGTGTTGCTGAGAGTTTGACTCTGCCCACCAACACATTTGAATATCTGTCCAGCTCATGCTGTCCTGAGCTCCTTTACAATAATAAATTATTCTCCCAGACCACACAGAGTTTAATGACCTTTACAATTTATCAAGCTGGGATAAATGTTTATCTGCTAAAACTATTACTGTCCTTTGTTCTTCTTCAAGTCTCCACGGGCTTTCAGTTGAGAGCGATCCAACTGAGCACATACACTGTGGCAAAGGGTTCCCAAGCTCTCTGATCCGTCTGGTGGAAATAATAAAAATGTCACTTCAGAAGTATGAATTTACGTTGTTATGTAAAAAGAAGGTGCTAATAAGAGATGTCTTGAAAAACAAACACATGTCATGCCTAGGAAAGAAAAAGGCTGTTGTAGTTTGGCAGCTGAATGTTGCCTTACAGATTGAAAGACCCAACAGATCATTCATTTCCTCCCTTTTCCAAGGCAGGAATAATTCCTAAAGAACATTTCATGCTGTTCTGCCCAGTACAAGTTTTACAGCGTAAGTGATAGGGTTTCTATCAAAAACCTGATTGCTTGACAAAGCCTGCACAAGATGAGGGACCACGGAGATGAGGGGCTTGTCTTTGCACAATAATATGTGGTTTTTAATTAAACAAATTGCTTCACAGTCCCTTAAATATATTTATGCAAACCCCACAATATTCCACTAGATCTTTCCATGAGATACATACGAAAGTGTGGAGCCAGTGGGTGAAAAGTTCTGGGAGCAGTGGGAGAGCACAGACACACTCCTGTCAGAGGAGCAGGAATTTGCACATCGTGATCAAAGCTCCTGCTCTGACAGATGACACGTTTTGTGTCCTTATTAATTGTGCATCACTTTCACATTCGGTCCCAGTCAGCTGGGGACAGATAACTGGTTTTTAAAATCAGATCTGAAGGCAAAGAAATGTCAGTGTGGAGAAATAAAGACACTTAGCATGTATTTATTATGTAAATAAAAATTGCTCAGGCTTCTTGAAAGCATTGAAGTAAATGACACCCCGACTTAAACTGATGAAATCATGGTGAGTAGCTTTAAACAGAAATAATTTTGAAGTAAAAGCACCATAAAGCACCAGACATTTCATAAAGCTGAGTTAAATTAGTATTAGATAAATTATTACTCCAATGTTTTTATTACATATTGAGCTGGATCCATCTTCCTCTGAAGTCACCAGCAACATTAACATCAATTTAATTAACCTGAAGCCAGATTTAGCCTGGGAGAGTCACTTTACCCTGGGTAAAGGAGGAAATGAAGTCTGATATTCAGCTGTTCCACCAGGTGCTGAACTCAGATCCACACAGATATTTAGATACAAATCTCCCACTGGCCAAGAAACAGGCAGGTAAATATATTTAAGAACCCCTGCAATGCTGAGGGCTGGATTCACCTTCCAACACTCCTTATGAACCATGGCAAAAAACCCCCCAAAATGTACAATAGTTGAATGAGGGGAACTTGGTTTTAATTATCTGGTTTTATCCTGATTTTTAAAAGTGAGGCTCTGCCAAATAAAAGTTCATTGTCTCTTATATTCACCTTTTGCCTGCTTTCATCTCCAGTACATCTTGTTTAAATTCTATAGCTGTATAAGTGTAACTTTTTTTTTTCTCCTTTGTATATTTTAGAAGATTTCCACTATTTACAGCTTTTGAAAGGTATAATCTGGAAGATAACCTTATCTCAAATGAGTTTTGTCATAGATGGTGTTCGTGGAGGTACCATATGATTTAAAAATAAAATTATGATTTTATTTTTATTTAATATATTTTATTTAATATATATTTATTTGCATATAATATATTTTATTATTGTGTATATTATATAAATATATAAAATAAAAATAAATAAATTAGCCAAAATGAAAAATAAACTAGAAAAATAAAAAAGAAATAAATTAGCCAAAGATGCAGAACACATTTAATTAAGTCTTACACCTCTAACTATAGTTTTTATACTGAGAATTTGTAAACCATTCCCCAGGTTTAATTTATTTTTTTTTATTATTATTATTTTTTTTCCTTTAATTTAATGAGAGCCACGAGTCACATGAAAGCTGCCAGGAGACACACATGCCAACCAAGAATGACCCAGAGGTGCTGAGGGTGGCACTCACTCACCTGGGCATAAGCCCCTAAATCCATCTGAGCCAGGCCAGGGACTATCTGGGGATCATCTCTGGGGCCACCTGCCACTCCAGGATGCCACTCCTCCTCTGCCAGCCCCGGGTGGCTCCATCAGGGCACTGAGAATATCGAGGGGTGCTTAAATACAAGTAATTTAAGTCATTAACTCTGTGCTCAGTGACAAACAAGCTCTGGCCAAGGGAAGCCCCAAGAAGGATGAACTGGGGAGGGATTCCCCTTTTGTACTTTTTATACATATATTTTTGTACTTCTTCTACANTGAATGAGGGGAACTTGGTTTTAATTATCTGGTTTTATCCTGATTTTTAAAAGTGAGGCTCTGCCAAATAAAAGTTCATTGTCTCTTATATTCACCTTTTGCCTGCTTTCATCTCCAGTACATCTTGTTTAAATTCTATAGCTGTATAAGTGTAACTTTTTTTTTTCTCCTTTGTATATTTTAGAAGATTTCCACTATTTACAGCTTTTGAAAGGTATAATCTGGAAGATAACCTTATCTCAAATGAGTTTTGTCATAGATGGTGTTCGTGGAGGTACCATATGATTTAAAAATAAAATTATGATTTTATTTTTATTTAATATATTTTATTTAATATATATTTATTTGCATATAATATATTTTATTATTGTGTATATTATATAAATATATAAAATAAAAATAAATAAATTAGCCAAAATGAAAAATAAACTAGAAAAATAAAAAAGAAATAAATTAGCCAAAGATGCAGAACACATTTAATTAAGTCTTACACCTCTAACTATAGTTTTTATACTGAGAATTTGTAAACCATTCCCCAGGTTTAATTTATTTTTTTTTATTATTATTATTTTTTTTCCTTTAATTTAATGAGAGCCACGAGTCACATGAAAGCTGCCAGGAGACACACATGCCAACCAAGAATGACCCAGAGGTGCTGAGGGTGGCACTCACTCACCTGGGCATAAGCCCCTAAATCCATCTGAGCCAGGCCAGGGACTATCTGGGGATCATCTCTGGGGCCACCTGCCACTCCAGGATGCCACTCCTCCTCTGCCAGCCCCGGGTGGCTCCATCAGGGCACTGAGAATATCGAGGGGTGCTTAAATACAAGTAATTTAAGTCATTAACTCTGTGCTCAGTGACAAACAAGCTCTGGCCAAGGGAAGCCCCAAGAAGGATGAACTGGGGAGGGATTCCCCTTTTGTACTTTTTATACATATATTTTTGTACTTCTTCTACATGGCCACTTAGGGTCTTGTACCTTCGAAATCAGAGATTTCTCGTATCTTTGCAATCCAAGATTGCAATCTGCTTTGTACAGTTCTCATTTATGTTTCGATCTTTTATCCTCCAAAGACTGGCTGAGAGAAGTGTCAGGTCATTATTTCAGGCTGCAGCTCAATGCTTAGGCTCACCCAGTGTATGATCTCTCTGTTCACTGAAGACCTTCACTCACTGAAGGTCAGGGGTATTAGAATGTTATTTTTAAGTGCATTCCCAGCAGTGAAGAGTTAAAAATAGTCTTCTACGAAAATGCACAGTAATTGGTTAAACCTCGTTATCCATCACATGAAGGTGGTGACTCCTCCCAGGAAAAGGAGTTCCCAAAGCAGCTTTGAGGTGGATTTATACTTAGAGGAGCAGCTGCAGGCCCACGGGGAAGGAGCTCACAATATCTGCTTGGATTATTAGCAGAAAAAAACCAGCTTCATTCTGGAAGGGAAGGACAGGAGACATGAGAAAAAATGTTCCTCCTCGTGATCTACAAGTGAATTCCGTGCTTAGGAACGACCACCATTAGACTGGAAGGTGAAAAAGATGGAGCTGGGAAAGGCAAAGCTGCTGAGGACTGGCCTCAATGCTTTGTGCCAGGCCATCCACCCCGTGCACGGNGCTTTTGAAAGGTATAATCTGGAAGATAACCTTATCTCAAATGAGTTTTGTCATAGATGGTGTTCGTGGAGGTACCATATGATTTAAAAATAAAATTATGATTTTATTTTTATTTAATATATTTTATTTAATATATATTTATTTGCATATAATATATTTTATTATTGTGTATATTATATAAATATATAAAATAAAAATAAATAAATTAGCCAAAATGAAAAATAAACTAGAAAAATAAAAAAGAAATAAATTAGCCAAAGATGCAGAACACATTTAATTAAGTCTTACACCTCTAACTATAGTTTTTATACTGAGAATTTGTAAACCATTCCCCAGGTTTAATTTATTTTTTTTTATTATTATTATTTTTTTTCCTTTAATTTAATGAGAGCCACGAGTCACATGAAAGCTGCCAGGAGACACACATGCCAACCAAGAATGACCCAGAGGTGCTGAGGGTGGCACTCACTCACCTGGGCATAAGCCCCTAAATCCATCTGAGCCAGGCCAGGGACTATCTGGGGATCATCTCTGGGGCCACCTGCCACTCCAGGATGCCACTCCTCCTCTGCCAGCCCCGGGTGGCTCCATCAGGGCACTGAGAATATCGAGGGGTGCTTAAATACAAGTAATTTAAGTCATTAACTCTGTGCTCAGTGACAAACAAGCTCTGGCCAAGGGAAGCCCCAAGAAGGATGAACTGGGGAGGGATTCCCCTTTTGTACTTTTTATACATATATTTTTGTACTTCTTCTACATGGCCACTTAGGGTCTTGTACCTTCGAAATCAGAGATTTCTCGTATCTTTGCAATCCAAGATTGCAATCTGCTTTGTACAGTTCTCATTTATGTTTCGATCTTCTATCCTCCAAAGACTGGCTGAGAGAAGTGTCAGGTCATTATTTCAGGCTGCAGCTCAATGCTTAGGCTCACCCAGTGTATGATCTCTCTGTTCACTGAAGACCTTCACTCACTGAAGGTCAGGGGTATTAGAATGTTATTTTTAAGTGCATTCCCAGCAGTGAAGAGTTAAAAATAGTCTTCTACGAAAATGCACAGTAATTGGTTAAACCTCGTTATCCATCACATGAAGGTGGTGACTCCTCCCAGGAAAAGGAGTTCCCAAAGCAGCTTTGAGGTGGATTTATACTTAGAGGAGCAGCTGCAGGCCCACGGGGAAGGAGCTCACAATATCTGCTTGGATTATTAGCAGAAAAAAACCAGCTTCATTCTGGAAGGGAAGGACAGGAGACATGAGAAAAAATGTTCCTCCTCGTGATCTACAAGTGAATTCCGTGCTTAGGAACGACCACCATTAGACTGGAAGGTGAAAAAGATGGAGCTGGGAAAGGCAAAGCTGCTGAGGACTGGCCTCAATGCTTTGTGCCAGGCCATCCACCCCGTGCACGGGATTGCCTGGACAGACGGGAGGCAAGTGATCCTGACTGCTTTATCCTACCAGAACGGAGAGCTGAAGTTTGGAGACTCCAGCGTTGTTGGCCAATTTGAGCACGTCCATGGGCTTTACTGGGGCCCGTGTTGCTCTCTGGACATCCCGGCTCTGCTCGCCGTCCAGCACAAGAAGCACGTCAGCGTTTGGCAGCTGGGCTCCAGCCCTGCAGAGAAGAAAAAACCCTTGATTTCTCAGACTTGTGAAGTTGGGGAGCCATTTCCTCTGCTCTCTCAGGGCTGCGTCTGGCACCCAAAGAGGGAGGTCTTGGCTGTGCTGACAAAGAGAGATGCTTCAGTCCTGCACGCCGTTCGTACGGACAACACACGGGTCAAGGCCGATATCAAAAGCAGTGGCCTCATCCACTGTGCCTGCTGGACTAAGGATGGCAATCGTTTAGTAGTGGCTATCGGCAGTGCCCTGCACTCCTACATCTGGGACAACGCTCAGAAATCTCTGAGTGTCTGCTCCTTCTGCCCGGTCTTTGATGTGGGAGGATATATCTGTGCTATAGAAGCCACACTGGATTTCCAGATTGCCGTGGCTACCGAGCTTCCTTTGGATAACCTCTGTGGTTTCAATGCTGGCATTGCGTTTGACGTGCAGCCTGGGACAGAAGCTGGTTCTTTAACCTCCCAGCCTGCTCTGGGGCTTGGTGACGAGGAATACTCCATGGACACGAGAAGGAAGTCCATAGATTCAGACAGATCAGGTGTCGATTCGGTGGCTTCTTCTTCGTCAGGCCCTGTGGATTTAACCCATATCCTGGCAAACCACCGTCGCTCTGATCCCAGCCCTCTCATCGCCCTGAAACGCAAGGACTCTGCAGCAACCAGTGGGCAAGACTCTTCTCACTTGATCTTGGTGACTTTTGAGAGGAAGGTGACCACCACCAGGAAAGTCACCATCCCAGGTATTCTGGTTCCTGATATAATGGCTTTTGACCTCAGAGCTCAGATTGTGGCAGTAGCCTCTAACACTTCTAACATTGTTTTGGTGTATTCAGTGACCTCGTCCTGCATGCCTCACATCCAACAAATCCAGCTGGAAAAGAACGAAAGACCAAAGGGCCTGTGCTTTCTAACAGATAAACTGTTACTGATTCTGGTTGGGAAGCAGAAGTTCCCTGAGCCCAATGTCATCCCATCCACGAGTTCAGACAGGTACGTAATACGTCTTATGATCAAAGAATTGATGCTGGAGGAAAATTCTTCAGTGTTGCCTGAGAATAAGCAGAACACGTTTTATAGCTTTGAGTCTTCTGTTAATATACCTGGAAAAAGAAAGTTCTTTGAAAATCTTGCTGCAGAGGACCAACCTCAAATCAGGGAGCTGCTGCTACCGCGGAGCACAGTTATCCAATCTCCAAGTGGCAGGAGAAGACTCATTGAAGAGGTGAAAAGCCCTAGTTATGAGCAGAGCTCTTCATCAAGTGTGAGTGACCTGGATGACAAAAGGCTCCCAGGTGACTCCTCGTTGGCCTTGGAAGCTTTGGATGCTGAACCCACGAACCGCTCGGTGTCTCTTCGCGGTTTTGGGTCACCCTCCAGGATCTCCAGCAGACCTACGTCCCCTAAAGTGCAGTTCAACATGATCCAAGAGCCACCAAATTCTCCTAAGAACAACAATTTGCCAAGTGAGAGAGGAATGGGTCACATATCTAGAAATCTGGAGAGGCTTTGTGGCAGCTTCAACGAGCTGCAGTTGAGTCTCTCCGAGATCACGGACCTGGCCCGGAACGGCAGGAGGATATCCCTGGCCTACCCCTGCTCACAGGAACCTCCTGTGCTTCACATCACCTTCCAGGTAACAGCTGCTCACCTAAAAACACTCTGAGAGGACATGGAAAGTTTAAACAGCCTTGTGTTTATTTAGCTTTAGTGCAAGAGGATGCATTTTAATTCTTACCAGCCCACGAGGCACATGGCCTAGGTTTGGCGTTAAGCCTGATCTAAAGTGGAGTTTGCCATTGGGAAAATAACTCAGGGTGATGTAGGTAGTCAATATATAATTATGATTTCATTAAATAAATAGAGACATGTCAAACCCTCATGCTCCTGTCTACACATCTTGGGAAATTTCCTACTGGCCTCAGTAAGGGTTTCAACGAAGGAATGTAGGTTGGGTAATTATTTCTGGATATTGCTGTCAGTATTATCTGCAGAAATAAATTTGACTTTCTTTTTTACTTAAAAGAATCCACACAGACATATAAGTGCCCCTCCTTAAACACTCATGAAGGGAATGGTGACTCAGTTCAATGATGTTCATTATTTTTTTAGCAATCATTTCCTTGGCATTTCGGCAGATTGCAGTCTGTTGGTTCCTCTGGACAAAAGCAAAGCTTTTGATCCGAGTCAATAATTTAACTTGAATGCATTACACAAAGTCTGGGAGAAAAGCAACATCATTATTTTAAATAATTTAGCATTTTATTGGCCAGGAAGCAAACCCTTCTGTTCTCCAGCATGTTCACATTAATTCTGATTTCTTAACATAAGTCAACTTATATTTTCAGGAATTTAGGACATTTAGGCAAACCTCTCCAGGAGGAACAAGATCCATCTTAACCTGAAGGATATTTTAAAATTCTTACGTTTTTCTCACAGGCAGCATCATGTCAAAAGCGTGCAACACTGAGACCATATATTGCATAATTAATTAATAAATAATTGCACAATCACTTTCTTAGCACTCACCAATAACTGCACACAAGTCAATTTGTACTTTTATAGTCTCTCCATACAATTTACTATGGGAGACTTTATTGCCCAAGGTCAGCTGTAAAATAAACAATTTATTTTTTTATTTTTTTTTACACAGAGGTGGGGGATGAACAGAAAAGATCCAAAGATGTGGCAGTGAAATTCCTCTGATGTAAAGAAGGGGGCTGTGAGGGGGGCACAGGGAAATCCGTTACAAACAAACAAACCAAACCCATCACCTCTCGAAATAAAAATAAAAATAAAGGTAAAAATAAAAGCAGGCTAATGGATGCTAAGGTGCTAAAGCAGAAATAATCACTGGAGCACTTTACAAGGAGCTGAAATCAAAGGCTGAGGAGAGTGAAAACACCTCAAGACAACTACAGCAATTATATATTATATATATATATATTTTTCACCAATTATACAATGTAGAGATGGGACAGACTAACCTGATGCCTTCCTCTTATAAAACAACAGATTCTCTTATAAAATAACAGGTTATTAACACAGAGGAGATGAAGAATATTTTAAAAACCTGTAATTCCATACAATACTTGAAATTGTGCCATTTGGTCAACAGCAGAAAATGGAGATTAATAGAAGGAAAAATAAGATGGTTAAGGAATTAGCTGGAAGGAATATACAAATTATTGTACTAATAATGAAGAAAATGTGGAAAATTTACTAGTGGATTTTCTCATGATTGATCCTCAGGCTCATCTAAAAGTTTCATTAATGATCTGCTGAGCTGTGCTGATAAAATCTCCATAACAACATAGCAAAACCAGACATGGTTAGATCGAGATTTGACTTGAAAATTGCGTTTGGGTTAAGGCACGAAAGTGGGAACTACTGAGGCAACAGTTTAGCTGTGCTTTTAACTCTGCCACAAGTTACTTCCATGACCTTGAGTAAATCCCTTAAGCTCCTGTGTGATGGGGTGATCCTCTATAAAAAGGGAATACCCAGAGTTACCTGCAGGGGTTTAAGTCAGGTAATCTGTGATGTGACAGAGGTGAACACACTCCTTAGAGAGAAGGCACCTCAGCGTCACTTAAACTGAGCAGTTAAAAAAAATAAAATTAGAAGATTAAAACAAAGAAAGACTCCTGACCTGACAGCATTTGTCAAAAGATAGAAGTAAATGAGAAGAGGATTAAGTTCATGATTATAAGCAGAAGTATATGACCGAGAGAGAGAATGGCTTAAATGGATTCTCACAAGTATTTGAGGACTGAGAGAGACAACCTTTGAGGTCTGTACTTGAAATATTATTTAGGATAAAAAATTGAAATACTATTTAGGATAAAATTGAGATGTCATGCAGTTTTGTAGACACAAAAACATCTTCCCCTTCTAATTACTGTTACAACAATAATGTCCAGGGCTAATTAGCAACCAACTAGAACTAAGTCATCCTTACTGTACATTTCAATTCAACTGATTTCAAGTCAACAGCAGCACAGCTGGATTATTTTTTTAATTACTTTTTATTACTACTACTTTTATTACTATTATTATTATTTTAACCATTGCAATGCCTATGCAGAACAGATGCTCACTGCTGAACATGCAGCTCCTCGAGGTTCAGGTGCATTTAGGCTCAATAGAATACTGAAGCTATTCAAATTATGTACTCCGTAATTTGAAGAGACCTAAAAATGAGAAATAAACTCTCTTGTGTAATTACAGCCATGATAAAAAGTTGCTGTAGGTTTATGGCAAGAAAACTCCCCTTCTTTGCTGTGTTCCTGAGGTATTTATTCATTACACAGCAAAGAATTTCTGGCTGTTTCGAACAGGGAAAGAAATGAGGAGACCTTTGAAAGTTGGAAAGTTCATGTTTTCAAGGCAGAGGTGTTTTTAATGGTTCTTACATATGAAATCAACCATAAATAACATAAATAATAACATATAAATAATTCACAGCACAAAGTACAGCAATGTTATTTAGAAGAAAATGACCCGCTCACACCTATTCCATAATGACCTTGACTTTCTTTTCCATACCTGCCCTCGAAGAAAAGCTTTTCAAACGGGTCAGTTACCGAAGAAACCAAAGATGTTCTCCTCTGTGATGGCAAGATCCACCTGAGTTTAGTCCAGCAGCTGTTTGACCTGCCTGTCATTGAAATGAAACACGGTATGTTGGGGTTATTTCTGGTGTCTGCTTCCACCTGTGGCTTTTTAGCATGAAAGAGATATTTGTGGTAGAATAATTACCCCAGACTGTAGCAAATTTTTGACTACCTCTTTAAATTAGATAACTTTTCTTGACCAGTGTGTGTTTTCCCCTGTCTGAAACACAGCAGAGTATCTCTTGAAATCATTTAAATGCTGAGTAACTGCAAACCTATTAGCAAAGTAATATGTTGGATTCTTGTACAGAGGAAAGCTGAGAAAACCATCAGTGATGTTACCTGGGAGTAAAAATGCTTCCTTGGCCTTTTTCACTGTGAATAAACACCTAAATTTTAATAGATTGGGGGGGGGGAAAATTCACAATGGATCACTTCAAACACCTACAGGGGATGAAAATAAGATGTTCTCAGAGTCTGACATAAGAGAAAACTTCACCAATTTGACCAAACATCTCTGGGACAGTACAACTTCCCCTTTCAGACTCACTGCCTGCAGAATCTGGAGTCTGTCCAGAATTAGAAATAAAGTATTAAGAGCAGAAGATTAAAGATTCATGGTTTGGAATTACAATCTCCTTATGATGTAAGGGGTGACACGAGAACAGCCTGCAAAAGTGCTTTGCTCATAGTTTAAGGACTTACCTTGGTCAGGGGCAGGGGTGGTTACAGCTGACAAAAATTAAACACAGTTCTCCTGGATTTTCTACACTGCCTTTTTTTCACACCCCATTTTAAACACAGATTTATCTCCCCGAAATCTCAAATCCCAACACCAGGACATATTAGAGCATTTCTTTCCTTCATATCCCAGCTAATCTCCCTGCTCAGCAATGACAGGATCATATGCTCCGAGGAAAGTGTGTCATACAAGGGCTCCCAAAATGCTTTTCAGCTGCCACAGGTTTTGTTTCTTTTTCATGAAATTACAAACTATGGGAAAAAAAAAAAAAAAAGACAAATAGAGAATTGACCATTTTCTGTAAGTACTGAGAATATTCTATAAGGATATCCAGTCCAAAAGAAAACAGATAAATCACTAGAAAAAAAAAATTAGAGAGTACATGTAACTTCATTTTCAAGCTGACTTTAAAAGTAAAAAGCAAAGTCGGAGGAGGTTTATTTTCTGCTTCTGTGCAATACAGAAAGCGAACCTGAAGATTGAGGTCTTTGTTTTTTAATCTTAATAAAGGATTAAAAAAATGTCACTCAGATTTTGTCATTCTCTTTATGAGAAGATTCAATCAGTAATTAAAGGACAGGAAGCGTTATTGTGTCAGCTTTTGTAAATCATATTTTACTAATATGTTAAACATATTTAACTAACATTTAACTATGTTAAACATATGTAACCAATATGTTAAATATGTGTAACTTCAATTTGCTGTCGGAATTTGAGAGGGTCCCTTCCAACTCGGAATAACCTGTGAACCTACTGAGCAATGTTGGAAATCTCTACTCCCTTCCAGAACAAATGCAGCACAGCCGTTTTCTTGGCCAGCCTCCCCAGTTTGTACGATCCCTCCATCACTTGGGCAGAGCAGATGAGTGAACAGGCCGAGCAGATGTCACTGGAGCCAGAGTCGGCCTGGAAGGGCTGGCTGAGGTTTCAGGACATGGAGACACTTGCAGGTGGTCAGGCAAGGACACACCTGGGTGTGGAACTGAACTGAAATAAGGCACAAAGCGCCCCAAACCTTGCAGAACCTTCCCCTCAGCCCCCTCAGCCTCTGCACAAAGGTGTATTGAGTGTGGATTGTCAGGCCTTAATGTCATTAGTGTAATGAGGCTTTAGTGCACAGAAAGAACCCCCTGCTCTGCCTGTGTGCTGGCTGACTTTTCACAACGTGCCTCCACATTTACGTAACCACAGCACCGCACTCATTTCCTTCTCCTTTTTTCCCCCTTAATTTCTGCAGGCTCTTCTTGGATCGTGCTCACTGCAGACAAGGACGGCTTCGTGCCCTTGATATTCAAAGCCACGCAGGAGATCATCATCCGGGATGGGAGTGACAGCCCAGAAGTGTGCGGAGGTCACCCCCACACAAAACCCATCCCCATGAGGCCACCCAGCAGAGTGACATAATTCCTGAGGGGAGAACCCCGACCACCTTCTTCTCTCCTGCGGGACAGAGACGTCCTGCAGCCTCAGACACTGTCTTCAGCACTTTTGATGTATTTTAACTGTAAAACCTGTGGCACGGTGACACTAGGGCTGCACCCTAAGGCTGGCTGGGCCCTCATGGCCCCCTCTGAAGGATCAGGCCACAGTGAAGCTCCCCACGCTAATTGACTCTTATTAATGGCTGCCAGGGGACGAGCAGAGGGACAAGTGTCTGCTTTGGTTGTGCTCAGAATGTTCTTGGAGACACAACATTATGCTAAAAATCATGCAGGGAAAAAGGCCTTGAGCTGGTGCAGGTGGCACAGGCCACACAAAAGCTGAAGGAAAGACAACTAAAGAGCTTTTATATTCATTAAGGAAAACCAGGATTGAGGGGGGGAGAAAAAAAAAAGAAAGCCGCTCCAAGTTCTCTCTTCTGTTCCAGTTGGATCCCATGGAAACCTGTACCATTTTCAGAAATGCTTAATTTTTTTTTTATATGAAAATGTTCCCTTATTAAAATGGCTGCATCACTCTCTCCTGTCAGTGTCTTACATAGGAGAGAAAGGAAAGAATCTTGCAAGATAAACGAAGGATCAAAGCCACTGAATGTGAATTTCATTTGGCTGAATCAGGTGTTTACACTGAATCTTTCATCTATAAATGCCTAACTCCTGTATGATCGGTCAAAACCACTTCTACAGCAGATTTCTCATGCCCTGACAGAGATTTCTCACACTGACCCTGGTGAACCAGCCCTCTTTAAGCAGCCTTGAGGAGCATTGGTAATTAGAAAAAACTCCCAAACCAAACAACAAATAAATCTGCCTTTTTAACAATTAAACACATATGTCACTTTACACTCACCGGGTTAATTGTATTTCCTGCCACTTTGCATTGAAATTGTGTTCAAAAGGGTATTTGTATCATGACTGCTTTAAAAATTGAGTTTAAAAGTTGTGTTTTTCTTTCACTGAAATCAGCACAAACCACCGAAATCACTGAATGGTGAGGGAAGACATTCTCAGATTTCCAAATGAAATTTTGAAGCAGATGTTTCTAACCCTGCAGATACACTTGAGTAACATCCTCGTGTCTCTTCACAGTCTCTGGTGTATTTACAATACTCAAGCAAAAAAACCCCCTTAATTATAACTCCCTAGAAGGATGGTGGGGTCTATTTTAGAGGAGCATTCCAGCTCAAGTGAAGGATGAACCACAATGAATTTTTTCTCACAAACATTATCCTCCAGTCCCACAGTTTGGTCCCCTTGAATCGAGGCTGGTGACACAGAGAAAACACCTTACAGAAAACATCTGGGCAGGTGGAAAGCTGAATTAGCAGAGATCAGTAAGAATCCAGGCACCAAAGATGTCTCAGGGCTTTTAATGAGACATTTCATGGTCAGTCTATCACAACAGCATTTTAAGTCTTCTCTAAAACAATCTGAGTGTTCAGAAGATCAGGAGTGAGAGGGTTTGGTTTGGTTCACTTTGGTGGACAAACTTTTAGATAACAAAACAATTCATTTCAGGGGATAACTGGTGGTAAAATCAAACAAACTTAGGAATGTGATGCTTAACGAATTTCTGGATTTGCTATTCTTTAATGTATTATTCAAGGGGTATGGAGTCTAAGGAGGAAACAATCTCCCTGAAGGTGGTAACATCACCCAGCACAATTAGTTCGGTAAAAACAAGAACCCCAGTTCATCTTACTAGACACAATTTTATAGGAAGTCTTACAAAGAAAACACTATGTATCACTTAAAATTGTATTACAATAAAGAATAGGACTGCCCCCATATTTATGAACACGCTATTATGTAGATATATTTGAAAACAGATGCACTTAAAAATGGGCAACAATTGAACAAATTGTTTTCAGGTAACGAAATGCAGAACTGCCTTATCCAGTGCCGGTCACAGGGCTGTAAAGTTAAAATTGAAGGCAATAAAAGCACTGGAAGGAGTGCTGTAGAGATTCATGCAAAGCAGAGGATAAATTTTCAGCTTGGGTGTGGATGGAGAGCAGATGGACGACCAGTGAAGTAGAAGATGACTGTTCTATCAAGCACAAACAGTGATAAAGGCACGTGGAGGGAGAGAAGGAGTTTGTACCAAATGAGTTTGGCAGACAGAGGCTGTGAAAAGGAGAAGAAGAATCCTCCAGAAATGCTATTTTATAGGGCCCAAATCAATCAGTTGAGGGAAAAGGGGAGCTGTTCAGGTCACCCAAACGTCACGAAGGTGCTCAGCCCCTTTTTGAGGTCCTGATTTCACCAGGCTCTTCTGGAACAGCAACACGAGTCCTGGGGCTGAGCTGCTGTCCAGAACCACCGGCCAGGGAAGTCTGGCCTCTGTAATTAAAGCAGAGCAAAGCTGGGAGGGCTTGGAGCTTAAATTAGAAGTGGAAGGAGAATGACAACACCCATTATGCCTCACCAGTGACGCTCCCGAGTCTAACTGGTGCACCAGCTCCTCCAAAACATTTCCCCTGGGAGGAATAAACAACACACCACAAAGCCTGAATTCCTGTTTTAATTGCTCTGCATCTTCATCCAGCACATTTATATGCATCCCTGTAGTTTTACCTGAAAAAAAACTTATAGTTTTACTTAAAAGTACAATCTGCTTTGAAGCAAAATTAAAACTCACCTTACATTTCCCATAAGTTGCCTGCTAAACATGCAGCAATCTGATTTCTCTTTATATTCATATATTTCTTCTTATTTTTTTTTTAATTGTCCCACTTCTTGAGAAAACACCAACAACACAACTTTTATATTCCACACAGGCTCTCTCTTTTTTTGATTTTTGGGAGCGGTTTTGTGAGAACAATAATAAAATAAATGAGATGCAACAAACCCAAAGTGTCCNATATTTCTTCTTATTTTTTTTTTTTTTTAATTGGCCCACTTCTTGAGAAAACGCCAACAACACAACTTTTATATTCCACACAGGCTCTCTCTTTTTTTGATTTTTGGGAACGGTTTTGTGAGAACAATAATAAAATAAATGAGATGCAACAAACCCAAAGTGTCCTGAAGTTCTGCTGGCCACTCTGTGAGGCTGACTTTGCACAATGAAATATTATTTTGTTATTCTTCCTTTCCCCTGATTCTCATTTCTACCTGTGTTTTCTCAGCCCGGACAATGAACTTATTTTTTAGCCATTTTTACTTTCAGGTTTTTCCTGCCTTAACAGAAAACCACAAGCACTGGACCATTTCCCCCATCCTAATTGTAGCTGAAGAGTCCCTGTCTCTAAATTATACTTAAGTAGCTCCTGTCAGACATTTATCTAATTTATTCTTAAAAAACCAATATAATGGTTGCACAGCTGCTTCCTTCAAAGCAAACACACTTAATAGGTTTTTAAAATAGAAAAGGCACTATGGAAAGGCAGTTCTCAAGCATTATTTTAAAAAATGAGTGCAAAATCCATGATAATGTGCTAATTTCAGGAGTCAAAAAGGTAACTCTTTCCAGGTGAGAAAAGCTCCCGTGTCCTCATGGAAATTTAGCCTGGAGATGCTGAGGTGACATTTTCCAGGGTAATACTGGTGACAGGCCCCCTCATTCTCCATGGGATGCCTGCTCACTCATCTTGCAGCCCACGGATGGAAATACACAGATCCAAACATTTATGAGGCTAAAAACACCTCACCCAAACACTTCTGAAGGGAATCAGTTCATGAGCTCAACCCACAGCTCAGCTGCACAGAGAAGTCACAGCCATTAATTACTGACAGTTAATTACTGCCCACTGCTCTCACAGGTCGTGTCTTTCATCTGTCAGTGAATTCTGTGTCTCTGTAATTACCAATAAACTTCTTTTTGAGTGTAACACACCAGTGCATTTTACAATAAGGCTCACTGAATTTTGGTGCATGTTACTTACCCTCGTGTAACACCATTTGATTTGTAAGCGTGATGCTCATCATTTCCCTTGTTATCTTTCCCTCATAAACTTAGCTCACCCAAAAAATAAGTCAAATGAGTCCAAAAAAAAAAGGTACAAATCAGAGTACTGGCTCCACTGCAAATTACTGTCAAAATTCCCCTTGAACTTCAAACGAGTCACGATTTCACTCGGTTTGTAAATATTCTTATGCTCATGTAACTTGTAACAGCTGCCATCTGCATTCCCCTGCCTACCTCTCCTCATTAACATTTTATTAACATTTTAAGATGAAAGCAGTGCTTCTGCAGATTAGTGACACAAAAGGAAAATAGAAAATGCACCGGGGAGAGAAGGAGGGATCTAGGACTGGATTGTTCACAGTCAGGAGAAAGAATTTGTGGAGAAAAGGGAACAAGCAAAAGGGAACTCCAGGTGCCTGCCAGGAAGATTAAGATGTGAACAATTTCTTTCAATATCTGTAATGATGTGATTTGGGTGTCAGTTTGGTTCTGAACGAACCACAGCTACAAGTAATTTAAAAGAAGATATTGTTTGTTCCAAAGATGCATTCTTGGGAAAGTCAGAGAATCCCGGAATCAGTCAGGTTGGAAAAGACCACAGAGGTCATCAAGTCCAACCTGTCACCTTGGAAACAAGTCCTTGGAAAGATCCCTCCAAAGGAACAGTCACGTCAAAAATCCTTATTTACAACACAGCTGTTTGACCCAAACCGATTTTAAAATGGGAAAACTCTCAAAAGGCTCTCTTGTTTTTAGTATACATCACGCTGTTTTGGTTTTGCATGTTATTTATTGCATGCAACAAACTGATTTTTACTCCCCAGCACTTCCGCAGCAGTGCAGGTACACCAGGTGGGCACAGAGCCTTGTGCCACTGCTCTGGTTGGCCCCTTTTCCTGCCTCAGATCAGAGACTTTGAGTGTTCCCAGTTTGGGCCCTTTGTCTGTTCAGTCCCTCAGGTCTCCCTGCAGCACCCCTGTCTCTCAGCAGCACCTCCCTTCAGTTTATCCCAAGAATCCTGGTGGTGCAGAGCACAAAATTCCATTTTTTCCTGTGCTGTGACCTCGTCTGGCTGTGTCACACACACAGGGATCCTGTTCACACCCCCAGCACTGTCTGCCTTCTACATATTGACTCAAGATCAGGCAATTTTCTGCTCATCTTGTATTATCTTCATTACTGATCACCTTCTAAAATGAAGAAAAAACATTTTTAATCCAATAATGAAAAGCACATAAAACATCTCTACCTTTTAGCTGCTGGTCTCAGGCTTTACCACGTCATATTTAAGAGGTCTAAATTACCCAGCAGTGCCTCATTGAGTTTTGCCATTAAGCAATACGATTATGAGATCAATTTGCTCATTCAGTAGTGTCCATAGCCTAGATTAAATACATATTTTTTAAAATAATACTTATGAAGTTAAGAGGAATTGCCTCCAAATTATTTTTTCCCTTACAAAATGATGTTCTTTGAATGTGCATTCAGTACAGGCAAAGAGAACATCTACAAAGTGCATAAATAATGTCTCCCCATCACATGCATTTCGCCTTCCTTCCCTGCCATTCCCTCCCCCTAACAGGGATCCACAGGCTGTCTCAGACTCTCTTATATTCTTATTAACGTCGTCTTTCAACTAATTTGAAAAGCAGACAGCCAAAAGATACAATAAATTAAGTTATGAGGATGCAGGGCCTGAGAACAGATCTGTGAGCCTGCTCAGTGCTGAAGGGCAGGCGTGGCTCAGTGCAATCACAGCATTTCTGTCATTTCAGCCTTTTAAACACTCTCCCTTCCATTATTTCATTGCCCCCCTTGCTAATAACCAGGCTGTGCTCACACAAATGGCACACACACTGCTGGGCACAGAAATAAACACCAAGGCGGCAAAATAACCACCTTTAAAAATACTTAATTGTGTAACTATAGGCACTGGAAACTAAAATTAACATTTGGTGTGAAAACGTCTTTGAGGCATTAAACTGTGGTCTCTCTGTTGTCTAATACAACTTTGAAATATTTATTTCTCTCTACTGATATGGATGGTCAATTTAAGTTTATGTGAAAAGAGAAAAATAATATTTCACGTTCAACATGATTCTTGTGAGATGAAAATTATAATCTTCCAGGTGCCCTTTCGGGTATGAAACAGTGAAATTACGTTGAGCTTTTCTGGGTGCAGGCAGTACATGGAATTTTGTGTTGTATCTCATAGATACACAGATATCTGAAATCTATTTATTGAGCTGAGAGATTATTCTGTGACTGAGGAAATTTAAAAGGTATTTAAAAGGTACCCCCAAGTTTCAACATGACGATGCTCTCTGGGGAGTTTGTTCCAGGGGTCTGTTGGTTTCACAGCTGTGCCTTACACATTTTAACCCATCTATGGCTCTTGTTAACTCTTCCTTCACCAACTTAAAGAGCTTTTTAGTGGGTTTTTTGTTGTTCTGGCTCTGTAAAGGCACTTGTGCCATATGGCCGAGTCACCCCCTAGTGTTCTTTTGCTGAGTTTGAGCTATACTTACATATTTGACTTACATATTTACAAATACATATTTGACCTTGCAACTACACGTATTTTAAGCATTTTTTTCAACACCGTTGGCAGCTCTTTAGGGCACCTTTCCCAGTGTTTCAACACCCTACCAAAAACGCGGGTTTCAGAAAACACGACGATGGCACTGCCCTGTGGAGATGAGGAGCGGCAAAACGCCACAGCCTCGCAATGCAATTAACTTTAAATTACTTTTAATTACTTGGGGAGCAGGTAAAGCGGCATCAGGGTAGCTCTTTCCAGGGAGGGGATCGTCCCTCTGGGCCAGTTTGGGGCACCACAATACAAAAGGACATTGTCGTGGTCTGACCCAGGCTGGATGCCGGAGCCTCTCCTGGAGGAAAAATAAAACTGGTCACAGGCAAAAGCAAGGCAAACTACAAATGAAGAATAGAAAGGATTTATTTATTAGCTAACAAGATGTCAGAAGCATCATTCTAAGGGTAAGCTGTTACAGAGTGTCCAGAGGAGGGGATGAAGGTGCTGAGGGGAAGGTGTGAGGGGCGGCTGCGGACGGAGGAGCCTGAGGGGAGCCCTCACTGCAGGGACCATTGCAGCCCCTGATCTCTGCTCTGGGGGCACAAGGGACACGGCACGGGACTGAGCCGGCTGTTAATTACAACACGGTTCTTCCCCCGGAGGGTGTCCGGGCACCGGCACAGGCTGCCCGGGGACACGGCCACAGCGCGGAGCCTGAGGGAGCTCAGAGCTCGGGCACTGCACACGGGGCCACTCCTGAGGCGTCCTGAGCCCGGCCAGGGGCTGCTGCTGCTGCCTGTGCCCCACACGGCACAACCCCCGACAGCGGGGCTGGGTGTGGGACAGAGCGGGGCTGGGTGTGGGATAGAGAGGGGCTGGGTGTGGGACACAGCGGGGCTGGGTGTGGGATAGAGCGGGGCTGGGTGTGGGATAGAGCGGGGCTGGGTGTGGGA
>WEKX01024740.1:109530-146966 GCA_013390025.1 Pitta sordida
CCACAGCGCTGCCGGGGCTGCGGGAGCCCGGGACCGCCTCAGCGGAGCCGGGCAGGGCGGGTGAGCGGTGCTGTGGCGGCGCGGAGGAGGGTGAGGCAGGAGCGGGACGGGTTGGTTGGGGCCTGAGGCCGGGCGGTGTCGGGGCCGTGGGGTGCGAGCTGAGCGCGGCCTGTCCGGGGTCGGGCACGGCGGTGCGGTGACAGAGGGGGTCTGTGGCCCCTGTCGCCTCTCCAGCCCCGCGGGGACAGCGGGAGGCTGCGGCAGTGCCCGGAGGTGCCTCACGAGGTGTGTGCTGCGGGTCTGTGCTGCTGTGATTCCTGCACATCGCTCGGCGGGGTTGCGCTGGAGGGTGGAGCACAGGCCAGGTGAGTTGAGTTGGAAATAACCCCTCTAATAGTGCTGTGCTACCCCAAGGCAGGATCCAGGGCACCAGAACTTACCCCTGACAGGCCTTTCCTTCAGTGGCTCTTACAGACTATGAAATTCATGGAGTGCCTTGCCCCTCTCTCCAGGGTAACCTGCTTGGATGCTGAGCTGTCACTGACAGTCAGAATTTTTCCTTAATGCATAGCTGACCTAAATCTTAGCTGAAACTAAGCTGACCATTATCTTGCAGAGAGCAGGGGGTCCGTGTTCTCTGTCAGCAGCCTGGGGCATCCTCTCGAGTTTCTGCTTTAAAACACTTCCTGAGCTCCTCTGGTCCCTGAGCTTTGTTAGGGGTGATTTCCATCATCCTTGGCCTCAGAAGTAGGAGCTGTTCCTGAAGAGGTGCCCAAGTTGGTGGGTTTGGGGGGGGGTTTTTTGTGAAGTATATTATTTTGCACTTGTTACTTGCTTGAGAAGAAATTACCCTGATCACCGTAACATAACTTTCTTTGCCATTTTAGTCTTTGAAACCCCCTCTTGCTATCCTGTTCCTCCAAGTTTAGGGTCATCCACAAATAATTAAAACCCTGCACATTGTGGTAACTCTGACTCTGCCCAACATTTCCTTCTTGGTTTTCATGTTTCTCTCTGCTGTGACTTTGCAGCTGAGACAAATCCTACGGAGCCTCTTCAGTGAGGAAACCATCAATTCCTTTGAATTTGCTTTTGTGCACAGAGAAGGGGTTGCTCACATGTAAAATACCAAACTCACGTGTGAAATACCAAACAAAAAATGTCCAAAGGAAAATCTGCTTTGTTGCCAACTTTTTTCCGAATCACATTTGGGATTTTAGAGAGCTTTTTGGAATAAACACGCAGATGCCTGGTTCCCACCCGCTTAAGAGAGGATCAGATTTGCAGATAATACATTAATGCTTGGTTATACTTGTAAGGGATTGCTTCATCTGATCACAAACAGCCCCTGAAGTTGCGAGGGAGAGGTGGTGCTCTGAGAATTGTTAACACTGAAAATACTCTGAGAGCAGCAATTTCTCAGTTAGGTTGAGAGGACTGGTGCGGTGATGGGAATGCAGCAGAGATCTGATGGTAAGCCTGTGCAAACAGCAAAGTTTCTTTATTTTAAAATTGGATTTCACTGTGGAGACTCAGGGTTGGTAGCTAAGCACAGATGAACGTTATGTGTATATTGACTTTTCTGGAAGGAGCAGTCACACAGGTATTGTCCTCCATCCTCTGCAGTACATAACTCTTGTTTTCTCCTCGTTCTGATGCTTGCAGATGCCTGACTTTAAAAGCCATGGAGCTGGGCAAGGCGAAGCTGCTGCGCACCGGCCTCAACGCCCTGTGCCAGGCCATCCACCCCGTGCACGGCCTGGCCTGGACGGACGGGAAGCAGGTGATCCTGACGGCCTTACACCTGCAGGCTGGAGAGCCCAGCTTCGGGGACTCGAGTGTCTTTGGGCAGTTTGAGCACGTCCACGGGCTGTACTGGGGCCCGTGTGCCCCCGAGGCGCCCGCCCTGCTCACGGTGCAGCACAAGAAGCACATCACCGTCTGGCAGCTGTGCTTCAGCGGCGCCGACAGGAGCAACCTGCTGGTGTCTCAGGTGTGTGACATCAGCGAGCCGTACCCCGTGCTGCCCCAGGGCTGCGTGTGGCACCCCAGCAAGGAGCTCCTGGCCGTGCTGACCACCCGGGACGCCTCCGTCCTGCCCTCTGTGCACCTCAGCAGCTCCAGGGTCAGCGCGGACATCAAAGGCAGCGGCCTCATCCACTGTGCCTGCTGGACCAAGGAGGGCGACCGCCTGGTGGTGGGGGTGGGCAGTGCCCTGCACTCCTACATTTGGGATGACGCTCAGAAAACACTGACTGCCTGCTCCTTTTGCCCCATCTTTGATGTGGGAGGTTACATCTGCGCCGTGGAGGCGACGCAGGGTTCCCAAGTGGCTGTTGCCACTGAGCTGCCTCTGGACAAGATCTGTGGCCTGAACGCTGGGGTGGCGTTTGAAGTCCCATCCAGCGCTGAGACCGAGTCCTTCCCCTCTCAGTCCAGCCTGTGTGGGGAGGAGGAGTGTTCCATGGATGGCAGCAAGAAGTCCCTGGACTCGGAGAAGCCGCTGCCTGCGGTGACGTCTCCCGTGGATCTGACCCACATCCTGTCTTGCAGGCAGGGTGCTGAGTCCAGCCCTCTGCTGCACCTCCGGCCCAAGGATTACCTGACGGGGAGCGGCCAGGACTCCTCACACCTCATCCTGGTGACCTTTGAGAGGAAGGTGACCTCCACCAAAAAAGTGAGCATCCCAGGCATTCTGGTTCCTGACATTGTGGCTTTTGACCCCAAGGCCCAGATGGTGTCAGTTGCCTCCAACACGTGTAATGTTATCTTAGTCTATTCACTGACTTCTTCCAGTTTGCCCAACATTCAGCAAATTCAGCTGGAGAAGAGCGAGAAGCCGAAGGGGTTGTGCTTCCTGACCAATAAATTGTTGCTGATAATGGTGGGAAGCCAGAAATTCAGTGACCCTGCCTTTCTTCCCTCTTCAAGGTCAGACAAATACATGATCCGGCTGGTGGTTAAAAAACTCATGTTTGAAACGGTTTCTTCAGCATCTGCACCAGCTGAGGGCAGCTCCAGGCTGAACCTCTCCAGCAGTCCTGCTGCCCCTCTAAGCCGTGGGCTGCTGATCCCGGATCGCTCTGCCCTGCAGTCCCCCACGGGCAGTAGGAGGCTCATTGAGGAGATCAAGAGTCCTGCTGGTGAGCCAAACCTGCTGCTGACCATGAGCGACCTCAGGGACAGAAGGATTTCTGTGGATTTGCCTCCAGCTGTCACAGCCCTGGATGCCGAACCCGTCAATCGGGCTGTGGCACTGTCTGCCACCTCCAACAGGCCGCTGTCCCCAAAGAGGCAGGCAGAGGCACCTTCCAAAACACCCAATTCTTACAAGAATAACCTGCTCAGTGAGAAGGAGGCCAGCTGCCTTTTGAAAAACATAGAAAAACTGTCTGGGAACTTCACGGAACTGCAGCGTCACCTCTGCGAATTGACTGAGCTGCTGAAATGCGGGAAGAGGAATCTGTCAGGGTATCCATCCTCTCAGGAACCCTCTTTTGTCACCATCACCTGCCAGGTAATTTCAATGCTGGATGTCTTAATGATGGCATCTGTTCATGGCTGGGTGTTCTGTGGTAGGATTAGATTTCCATCCTGCTCTTACAAGGGCCAGTACATTCCAGTTTGAAATATGGCAGCTCACTGGTGCAATTAAAGCCCTGTACAGAGTTCTAGGAAGCAAATGATTTCCCAGACAACTTCTAGAGCTTTGTGTTCAAAAATTCAGGCAAGTGAAGATTTCCGTGGGAATTGGTGTCGGTATCTCCCTTTCTCCTCTGGGGACAACTGAAATAATGGAAAGTGAAACAAAAGCAAATTGCTTTGGCTTTGAAACGGGAATGTGGCTAATTAGCATCTGAGGAGGAAAGAGACCCTTAGGGACACAGTAGATAATTCCATTAACGTAGCTTAAAAATGGGCTTAAAATGGAAGTTTTGTGTGAAAAACCTTTCCCTTGGCTGGCAGTCTCATGCTAGACAGGGTGTCACCTGGTTATAAAAACCGGGCACAAATCTTCCGGGTCTCTTCTAGAAATCAGGTTTTGACATCTCTGCTGCGATGCACTTCCCAACATGTAATGGCTCCTCCTTGGCTCTGCAGAAGCAGCTTTCCAGGAGTGATTCAGATGAGAGTCGGGCTGTTCTTCTCTGTGGTGGCAAACTCTGCCTGAGCATCATCCAGCAGCTCTTCAGCCTGTCTCTGGTGGAAATGCAGCACGGTATGTGGTGATCCCCCAGGAACACAAACACTTGGGCACAGGGGGATTGGAATTGCACCATCCCAAAGGTCCCTTGCCATGATTCCGTGTGACACTCTCAGTGCATGTTCCATCTGGGAATAAACGGGATAAATCATGGAAGATTATTGAGAAAAGTTTGCTCGTTTCTTTTAGAACTTAAAAGATTCTTTTCTGGACTTTTCACTGATAAAAAAACCTTTGTTATAAAAAGGAAAAATAAGCACAGACTTTTATGTATTGTATGTAAATTATTTTTATTATATTCATATTTATTTTAATTATAGTAATATGTAATTATATTAATATTTGTCACATTACTGCATTTCTGCCAGCACTGTGAGGTAACTTATCAATAACTAATTGAAAACAAGTGTAACTCAGAATTCCATTCCTCCTCCTCATTTGAAGTGTGCATTTATTATCCTTTCATCTCCCAGTCCAAAATCCATCCCCCTTCCCAAGCATCCTCTGTTTCTGGGGTTACACAACCTGCACCTCCCCACACTTTTATTTACTGTTATATAGCAAATATTAAATTCAACAGTATATGTTATACACTTTTATTGTTGCTAGAAAGGCTGTAAACATACAGAAGCCCTTAACTCCAGGAGAGACGGGTTTTAAAGCTCAAGCACAGCTAATTGCACAGCAGATTGTCACCAGCCCTTTGTGTGTCTCGCAGGCTCCTCCTGGATCGTTCTCACGGCCGACGCCGAGGGCTTTGTCCCCTTAACCTTCACGCCCGCCCAGGAGATCGTGGTGAGGGACGCCACGGCCCCGGGGGACAGCGCCCGCTCCTCCAAAACCCTGGACATCATCAGCTCCACGCAGGGCTGCAGATCCTCCCCCGAGAGCCTGGACATCACTCTGGCCGTGCCCTCGGCGGGCAGCAGCCCCTCGGAGCAGCCCAAGCACCAGGTGTAGCTGTGGGCAGGGGTTCTGATGCTGGGGGGCTTTGCAAGGCCTCAGCAGCAGTCTCCAGTCTCTGCTGGATTGCTCTAAGTTTTTTGGTCGCGTTGTAATTTATTTATTTGATCCTTTTTTTTTATACTGAGCAGTGTTTTTTAACTATGCCTCTTGCAGCACAAACCAGGCCTTTGTACCAGCAGTTGAAATGCTCATTCTGACAAGTTTCTGACTGCAAGTTTCCGTCTTGCTCTTTAATACAGTGATGTTTTTAGGTGACAGCAAAGTTGGGTAATAAAGAACTCCTTGAGAACGCTGCATTGCCCCCCATTTCCTTGCCTGCCACTGGGAGTACCCTGCTGAAGGGGACTTGGAACTAACCTCCTTCCTCATCCTCAGATCTGCACAACAGATGTAGGACCTGAAAGGTCCCCAGTTTCCCTTATGAGAACTCCTCCTCTCAAGAAGATGGATTTAAGGTTGTGCTTTCTGTCCACAGCCCCAAAAAGGCAAGTAGAGAAGGAAATGAACACGTGGCACTTGGAATCAGACTCTGAACCCCAAAGCAGGATGTGCTTTAAAACATTGTCCACTTCAGCTGCTTTACTGGGAATGCAGAAGGTGAGAGCAGATGAGAGGACAGAGCAGGGATTGAATGAGCAGCAATTCTTCTAAGGCACAGGAGTGACTTAAGGAATTAGTGCTCAAATCTTCAGAGCCCCTCCTGAAAATCCAGTGACCTGACACGGAAGGTCCTCAGGAACTCCCCGGGGACAGATGTCTGAGGTGGGATCCACCTGTTAAAGTGGGGGACTCAGCACCAGGGACCTAATCCAGCTAAGCCCAGGCAGCTCAGGGAGCTCAGGGACAGGCAGGAGGGAGAACACGTCCTCAGGAGGCCCAGCCAACACAGTGTCCCACATTCCCACCGCTGGTTTGGGGTGTTACCTGAAGGAGAAGCCCTGAGGGATGAGCCTGGGCCCTGCCAAGCAGCAGGAAAGGCAGAAGGTTCACGTTAAGATTCACATTTAATCTGAATTCTGCTGCTTTCAGTCACAGGTTCTGAACATACAAAAGCCATACACGTCATTTAGGACTGACAGGGACACAAACAAAGCTCATCCATTTGACAGCACCCTGAGCAAAGAAAAGTACAAAAATATTCTTACCCTGCACTTAAGGCTTCCATTCTTTTAGCTTAAAAAAACACATTCATTTTCTTGACAAAAGTACAACTCTGATAGTGAAATAAAATGATGAGATTTTCAAAATATAAAAATATTGAGACCTGTGGTTGTTTTTAAAGCTGGCTATTCAGAAATACACAAACATTACAGAATAAATCAAATGTCCCAAACTGTTCTCTTATGATGTTCTGGAGCTGTTGTATTGCTGCATAACTTACCTACTTCAAAGTGCAGTAAAAATCTGTTTCAAATCCCACCAGACTCAGAATGATAAAGAACCTGATGGTTTTATTGCTGTAAACATGTATGCCCCAGGCACACAGACCAAAGTGCTCAGCAGTGTGAAGCTACAGTAGAAATGAGGTTTCAGTTCATGTGTCTGAAGCACAGTAACACCCCTGACTGAAAAATAACCCGTTTGAAAGGCAGGTGTAGCCTCATTAGTATAAAATATGTGCAAGTGAGATTAACAGCTATGCCAGAGTGTTTCTACACTGCCTGAGAAATGGGTGCCAGGAGTATTGAAAGGCCACAGTTCACAGAAATTCAAAGGGCATAGTCCTAAGTTTTGGAAGGGACTGCTGATGTCACATATCAGGGGGCATACTGACCTTGGAAATGTTGTCATTCTCTGGCAGAAATCAGTTTACAGGTTGCAGAAGCAAGAAATACGAGTGACAGGAAATGTAAGGTTCTGCTTCATATAAAACATATAAAGTTAAATTACCTCTATGAGAAAACCCTCCAAACCTTGTCTGCATCAGTGATTTGCTTCATGCCAAAGCTAAATGAACCCTAATTTATACAATATACTCCAATATTCCCAAGTGCTCCCCCAACACACCAATGTGCAAGTTCCAAGCAGAGGCTGTGCTCCAAATCCACTCACTGCCCCAGGGATGAAACGCCTCGTTGGTGGGGGGTGTGTGTTTGGTGACAGAGCTGTCACACCGCCGTGTCCCTCTCGTGGCCCTCCGGATTCCCTGCGCTCTGATGGCTCCTCCTGTGACAAGCACAACAAATGTCACACGGACATGGGACACCCCTGAGGCTCAGCCTGGCAGCCTCCAACAGCTCAGAGTTCCCAGCTCCAGAATAACAACATATATTTGACATTTAATTCCTCAGCCTGGGAGGGCAGAGTGTTCTGGGGGTATCCTCAGCAGCGAGAGGCACCATCTGACAGAGGAGGATGACTCTGAGCCAGGCAAGATTTTCTCTGGAGAATGAGGAGAGGGGAGGAAAGGAGAGGGACAGGTTAAAAAGGGAAAGAATAACCTCAAAGCTGACCTCTTTTTTTTCCCTCACTCAGTCTTCTCTGCCCCCATCTCTAAATGGTTTGGATGTTTCTTATATGCCATAATGCCCCGGTTTGGTTTTTTGTTGTAAGGAATATGTTGGCAGCTCAGGATGTTGTTTGCTGCCCGTCCAGACCTACCTTAACTCCTCCAGCGCCAGCTTCGTTTCCTCCCTGCTTTGCTCGGTGATTGGGTAGAAGAGGAGGACGAACAGCCCCCCGAGGATGAGGACGGCAGGCACCGCCCCGATGAGGATCTTCAGCGTGAGGATCACATCGTGGGGCTGCCGGCAGAGCCCGGGTTTGTATCCAGCGAACCTGAGCACACGGAGAGAAGAGGCGGGGGTGTCCAGAGCCCACACGTTCTTCTGAAGGCTCCCTTCCCTCCAAGACTTTCCCCCCATTTCCCCCACACCTTTCTTTGTTCCTTTTCCCCACTACACGTTCTGAATCTTGTTCATCAAATCCCATTTTTGCACTCAACTTCTGATGACTCTGAGCATTACCACTCATTATTATTATTATTATACAATATTTAAGTTAATTATTGCCGTTGAAATTGGCCAAGTTACTTCCAGAATTTTAAATCAAGGACCGTGGAATCCCATGTAAGGAAATAAACCAATGCACAGGAAGTGAATTTGATCTGTGACCCGTTAACATTCAGCCAAGTGTTTAAGCTCTGCTTTAAAAGTCTGCAAGTCATCTGACCGATTTCAACAGCAATAATTAGCTCTCATTTAAACACACACTTCAGCACTCTTCTCAAGGCAGGCAAATTTGCTCAAGTGCTCAGAGTCAGGCACACAAATGTCAGCGATCCAGGGCTCCCGGTGCACTCAAACCCCCGTTCCAATGTTTGTGGATCTGTCAGAACACGCCAGACCAAAGCTGAGGGAGAGCATAAAGCATCTCCCCACTAAGTGTTAACGCAGTGCTGCTCACCCCAGTCCTGCTGCAGAAATTCCCAGGCCAATCCCTGCTGACAATTTGGTAAAGAAAACGTAAGAGGAATAGAAAATGGTCTCTTGCCCTTTCCCGTGAGGATTCTGCAGGCGGAAGTTGTCGACAACATCGGGCAACATGGACCTGGAAGTGAGAAAAATAAAATAAAAACTCAAGCCAAAAGTTGTCTGGAAAGTCCAAACTTCATGAAACCCCATTTTTAGAGGTTGATTGATGTGGTCACTCACATGAAAGAACCCAGTTCAGAAGGTTCTGGAGCTGGAGGGCAGGAATTGTGTAAGAAAAGCATGGCCAGATATTACAATGCGGAAACTATCAAACCCTTGCTGAGAGGTGACAGAATTTCTCAGTCTGTCGTTTCATTCAGAAGTTACAATAGTTAAAAAAAAGAACAACAGACTCCCCCATGTTTCTTAAGCTTCCAAGTGACTCCATCTCTCAATAGTTCCACTCTGAAATAACTCTTTTGACAAGGGAACAACATTTTCAGGGACCAGCAAGGCCTATTCTGTGCTTCAAAGGAACTGAACTCGGTAATGGGGAATCAGAATGGGAGCTGTTCAAATGTCAGCTGTGAAATGACATTTCATATCCAACCTGTGTCGTGATTTACTCCTGGAAGAAAAGGCTTCTCACCTGCTGTGCAGAAAAGCTGATGTAGTCTGACAACCTACTTCAATCTGTATATTCCAGGATTACCTGGAGTTTTCAGGGCATTGCACAAATGAGCAATGCAAAATAATGCTCTCTCTGGTCTTGCTTTCTGGTCAGTTTGACCTACAAATAATTATTTAATCTGAAGAGGAAATGCCCCACCACGCTCATCCTGGAGTGGTTTCCCCCCCCCCCATATTTTCAGTCCTCAAGTGCAAAGGACCCTGAATTCTTAATTTCTTTTAATCATAACCTTGTGTTATTTGATCTGTAACAGAGGGCTGGCTCAAGCAGGGACACACAGAGCCACAGGATGGTTTGGGCTGGAAGGGACCTTAAAGATCACCCAGTTCAACCCCCTGCCACGAACAGGGACACTTTCCACTCAGAGCTCCATCCAGCCTGGCCTTGGACACCTCCAGGGTTTGCCTTATGTTCCCTTTGCTGCACTCTTTAATTGATTTATCCAAGTTCATAACTCCCAAAGCAGCTGATTTCCCATTACCACCAGTCCTGTGGCTGCTGAGATGATTGATTCACCCACACCCCCTTATGTACCAAGAGCAGCCTCAGTCACTCCACGTGAAATCTGTCACCAACGGGGCAACCAGAGTCATGTCACTGCAAACAGCATCAATTACAAAAGGTTCTTCTTGGAGGAAGTGACTCGTGCCAAATTCTGCCACTTTCAGAGGCAAATTCCACGCAGTAACACACCCAGGTAATGCAGACACACATCCCTTCCCCACCTCAGATGTAAAGTTCTCCTACCATGGCAATAAAAGAGATGCTGCAATGCTCAGACCAGAGACAAAGGCAACGAAGTAGGCCAGGATCAGGTTTGGGATGGTCACCAGCATGACTGCAAAAGGAATCATCCACTGAGGGAAGAAGAGAAAGCATTACACCCAGGTTAACAGCATGCTCTGCTCCCCTCAAAATATAGAACTATCTTACAAAACAGTTCACAGACATAGAAATGCTCTCTGTGGAGAGTCCTTCAGTGGGCTGTGCCCAGCCAGAACCACAGCAGGGTTTGGGCTGCAGGGTACCTTAAAGACCACCCATTTTCAAGCCCCTTGCCATGGGTAGGACAAGCTGCTCAAAGCCCCTTTCCCAGTGCCCATGTCACTGACAGAGGTGTTGGACTGCACTGTCCTCATCCCTGGGGACAACACTTAACATTTGTCTACGTCTGGACATTGTGCTGTTGGCCACAATCCAGGTGATTCCTCATCCACCACATCCATGTGTCTCCATGCTGCTGGGATGGATGCAGCCCCTCTGCCCCATCTCTCTCCCACGCCTGGGGACCAGCACAGCAGCACACGCAGCACCCAGGAGCGGGGGTTTATCCTCGGGGCTTTTTAATGACGGGGGATTAGTTTAACGTGAAGTGTCTCAATCCCCTGGACGTGCAGCTGGGGAGCTGAGGGGATGAGAGGAGCTTTCACAGACAGTGATTGCCCCGAGCACCGCTATTCACAGCTCTGCAGGAGAAGGGAGCCCAGTCCGGTCTGTTCATGTTTTTAAACGCATTTCCCATCGAAAGCATTTTCTCCCCGACCTAAGGAGGTGGAAAATAACCTTTGCTGCCCGCAGATAATCCTCGCATCACCACCAGAGAGCACTCCAGCAATGCGGGATTTTCTGCGGGCTGTGAGCAGCTTGTGCTCCGCACGGGGCACCCACTCGGAGACCACAGCCCTTCAACCAAATCCTGGATCAATAATAACAATAATCATCATCGTTACGTGTAACTGTAATTTCGGGCTGAAGGGGAAGCAGGACCCGCAGCACTGAGGTTACAACGCCCTGAAGTCCCACTCGTGCAGAGGCAGCACAACCACAGAATTCCTGCTGCAATGAACTGCTAATGCACCTCCTCCTTTCTCGCTTGGAAAACATAAAATGCTCCGTTATTGTGGCTGTAAGTTCAATGTCGTCCCCTCGAATTAAAGTTTGAACAGTTTTCAGCATATTAAAGACCGGGGAAAGGGGAAAAGGAGGGGAAATTCAGGAAACTGAATTTCAAATGACGTGTTCACTCTGAAAGCTGATGAGCTTTTGGGAGAAAAAAAATCCCTTGTGTTCTCCTGCCACCTTCCCTTCCTGTAGAACATTCCCCAACTTAGGAGCCCTAAATGATGAGATTTTATTTAATTTCACAGTGGGAGGGTGCAGATGAGCTGTACAGGCACAAGGTGGTGGTACAGGAGGCCCTTGTGATGCATTGTCAGTCACAAAATCCATCTGAGTCCCTGGAGGAATGTCCCCAAGGTGACACAGAGAGGTGCCTTTTTAACAATCCAGCCCTTACTTAGGCCGTAACAGTCAAGCAGCTCAGCTGTAAAATTAAGTTAAACCATGTTTACAGAGGTGCTGACAGGCTTTCCAGCCAGGTAAAACTGAATTTATAGAGCCAGGGTGGTTGAGGAAAGCATTTTTCATGGCCAAGTGGACAGAGGAGCAGATTTCCTCAGGAGTCTGGTCAGTGGTACAACGCTCCTTCTGGCAATTCTCTGTGCTCAAGGGGTGAAAAGAAATGAGGATGGGGCTTGGATTCCAGGTGAGGACTTCAAAACACGTGTTTGGAACTCGGGTTTTAAAGTTACTTCTGATTCTTTGGAAGTCATTCCCCAACACTTCTCTTAATTCCCCAAACCCATAACTGCTCCGTTCCATTCAGTAGCTGTCACCAGACCTAAATTTCCCAGCTTTGTTCAGGCTCTGACACAAAGCTTTGGGCCGGATTTTTCAAGTCTTTCCTTCTTTGTTGTGCACAAGGCAATTTTTCTTTCCTCTTTCATAAGTAATTGAAGGTAAACAGGGGGAAAATTGGGGAGGAACAGAACCTCTACAATAACTCAACCAGGATGATGACAGAAAATTGCTGCTGTCTGCACTAAGTGAGGGACTCAAATAATCCATCAGGGACAAGGGCAGGCTGGCCGAGCTGGGGCACACTCACACTGGGCTCCCCTGCTCAGGTGGGTCACCCATTTCTTTACTTCTCTAATAATTGTCCCTCTCTTTTCAGAGGGATGAGGAGGGTGTTTAACAGACTCCTGTGACTGAATTACAAATGCAGACAGACAAAACAAGCCTTGCACAATAGATAATTTGTCAACCTGAGGCAGCTCAGATCTGAATTTATAAATCCTCACTGGGGTTCACTTCAGGGAGCAGCCAAATGACAGCCTGTGCAGCTTCTGAAATAAGCTGGGACCTCCCTCCAGCACCAATTCGTCTCTCAAAAGTTTCCCTTGGAAACTTGGAATCCGTCTGAAATTCAGTGTAATGCTTTAAAACAAACTCTGAAACTGAGCAAATTTCACGTAGCTCGAGGTTACAAACACTTGAAAGAGCTCCTGAAGCCGCTCCAGTTGTCGAAGGAAGTGAGGACAAGCAGATTTTTTCCCCCCTCAAAGGCTCTGCTTACCGAAATCCCACATGCTGCACATTTCTTGCCAAATCTCTGCAGGAACTTCTGCCAGAAGGGAACGCTCACAGCTGCCGACACCTACGAGTGACAGAAAAACACATCTGTGCTCTGGGCCACCGTCCTCTCCAGCTGCAGAGCTCACAGACATCCTCAATCCAGGGCACTGCAGCCTGAAAGGAAGGTGAGCGAGCAGATCCCTGGGTTTTGACAGATATTTTTTTAGAATTCATTACTAAGCTACCCAGGGAGAGAGCTTTCCACAGTGAAATATCAGAAGGCAGTGCCTTAAAATCTCCTTTTCTAAGGCGAGCCACAGCAGTCAGAGCTATGCACGACACAGTCATTAAAGTTCAAACCAAGGGTCCCACTTTGTGCTAATGCCTTTTGCCACATTATCTCAAACGAGGGGTGAATTTTAGCTCTACCCCATGATAAAGGAACAAAGCTGAAGTGCAAGATACACTTTAGATCTGAAGATTTACTTAGAACATATGTATTTATCCTTGCAAGCTGCTTAACTCCGAGGAGTCGTGTGTATAAATACTCCAATTAAAGTTTGAACAATTTTCAGACTGGGGAAAGGGAAAAAGGAGGTGAAATTCCAGACCTCCTTTCTATCAGCAGCTTTTACCCCTTATAGGAGCAGGAAATTACTTACAACTAAACTTTTACTTACAACTAAACTTTAAACTTTACACTTTACTTACAACTAAAAGCTCCAGAGCATTGATTTCTTTAGAAGTACAATAGGGAGCACCAGCTTTATTTCTTTAATTTAATTTATTTAATTTATTACCCGGGCAATGCAGAGGGTAACGCAGCTTCTCAAGAGCTCTGCTGAGACACAAAACTCTTCTTGTCTTGCTGTTATTCTGTGAGAAGAGCCAAGATAAGGGAGGGAAGTGGAACTCACCAGGATGGTCACCACCAGGTACTGGAAGTGGCTGCGAAGCCCAGCAGCATTAGTGCAGAACAGGACAAAGTTATTCTGCTCCAGCTGAGCGAGATGATGGAGACATTTGGTGACCACCAAAAAGACAAAGGAGAAATTAAGAAAGACAAAGATGTCACACTCCACCACCAGCCGAACGTAGTCAGAGACTGATTTGTTAAATGAAGGGTTTTGGAGCCTCGTTCTTCCCTTGTTTTCAACAATTTAAAGAAGCAATAACTGGCCAATAACACTGGGGCAGGCAAGAGGAAAACCATGTACCTAATGGAGCCCAGAAATGCCCCAGACTGGAGTGGCCCTATGAAAGGGTTCTGTCCTCAGGATTTATCCCGTGTTGTAATTGCCTTGTGCTGTCACTGCCACAGCTCCAGGCTACTGCAAGAAACTGCCCTTCCTTTTCCATAGCAAGGCCATAAATCTTTCTCCAGAGGCTCTGACTCCAAAACAAGAGACTTTTCAGCTGCAATTACACTCGTGTAGCTGGTTTTGTGTGCAGCCAGGGCTGTGGAGGGTGGCTTTGCGTGAGACACCCCTCCCTAAGTCTGGGTGCTCACTGGAGGGGAGGATCCTGTGTGATGTGACAGGTGAAGCCACTGCCACAAAGCTTTGGCAGATCCTGGGGGGGATTCTGAACACCAGGAGATGATTGAGGGCCAGCAATTCTGTGGGAGTGGAGTGACAGGGGAGGATTTCACACTCATGGCACAGCAGCTCCTTTGTGTGCTTGTAGGTTACAAGTGACCTGTGTACAAATCAGGATATCCAAAAAGCTGCATCCCTCTCTCCATGCCCACAGGAATCTTCCCTAGCAAATCAGGATATCCAAAAAGCTGCATCCCTCTCTCCATGCCCACAGAAGTCTTCCCTAGCTTCCCTCCAAGGAAGGTACAGCTCTCTGACATGCTGCACTCTTGCCTTGTGCCCTGATACTCACTGGATAAAGCGATACTCACTTCAAAATGTGGTAATTATTTGCTTTTCCAAAATAAAGCCCACTTCAACTGCTATGCACAGGTTCACGTTAAAATAACTTATTTCCTGAGTGGAACACAGCTGAAAAATGAAGCTTGAAAAGTTTGCTGGACTACAGGGAGTGAGGGTTTCTCACTGAGGGGCTTTTCTCCCCCCAGCTTTTCCCTCTGGGAGGATGCACTGAATCTCTTCACAAGAGCCATGTTCAGCTGCAGGTCCTCCTTTGAAGGTGAGCTCTGTCTGGCTTTGAGAAAGGAAAGACCTCCTCCCTCTGGATGTCTTCCTCCTCTGACCTTCCCTCACAAAAGACTCCACAAGAAGCAGCTCCTGAGAACAGCCCCTCTGCAAAGGGCAGGAGTAGTGGTTTAAAGCAGGGCACACTTCAGAGAGCAGCAGAGAGAAGAGAGGAAGGTTCTCTGAGCAACTGAAACCACAGGAGACTGTGGAGGGCTGGCATTTAATGACCCAGTCTGGGTCACCAGGACTAGTTATTCACCTTTTATGAAAGAAAAAAAAGTCCTTCAATGGCCGGGTCGTTGGCTGCAGCGGACCCCAGGCACCAAGAGAGAGCTGCGGTTCCCTGCTGGTCTGAAGGGAACGGCACCACCCCCCAGATCAGCACCCCCACACAAGCATTTATTTGCATTTCATCTGGAGTTACCTGCACCGCTGTGGAGATGAGGAGGAAGGAGGCCGTGAGCTTCACGTAGGGGCCGTGCCTCATGGTGAGGGCCAGCCCCTGGCAGAAGGGAATGGCTCTGTCCGAATTCAAGGCGTAAGGGTCTAAGAGGAAAAGAGTACATAAAATAAAAATATTTGTGTATATTTCTCCACAGACCAATGTGGAATAATTGTTATTAAACCTAAGCATATTTAAATGTGTCTTACCATCGTTCTCCTTTACTCCAAGGAAAAGGATGACAATCCCCAGGAGATAAACACCTGCTATGACCCCCGCTGCAATCTGATAAACTTCTGCCTTTGGAAAGAAAAATAAAGGTCTGAAATTGTGAGAGGAGAATGACAAGTCGTTATGGAAATGTCAGTCTCTTTCTGGTGAGTCGTCTGCAAATGAAGACAAGCCCATCTGTCTGTGAGCTCTGAAAACCCTCACTCCTGCACTTCAGTCCCAAACCACAGCTGCCCCAGGAGAAACCCAGGGCACACAGGCACATACCCCTTGGGAGGGAATAAAACATCAGTGAACAAAAGGACTGCTGTGCTGGCAACCTGGATGGGTTAAAGATTTGCTTCTGCTGGGACTGCCCACAGAGTCATCCTCCAGAGCCATCCCCAGGGTGACTCTGATTCGGAGTAAATCCAGTTGATCTGGCAGCACGGACTGCAGGATGGAACTTCATGCTGGGGGGGAACTCCTCAGCACTGATCCAAAGAGAATTACTGCAGTTTCTGCACTTACACTTAACGATGATAATGAGTTTTAGAGCTCACCCTTACATGCCAGTGTTTTGGGAACAGGGTGGCTTGTTTTCCCAGTTACTCAGTGAAATACCCAAGCAAATTCAGGATTTTTTGCTTCCTATTAACCAGGGGAACAAATCCTCCAAGGATACCCCCCCCACACCATCAGACAACATTTATTGTTTCTGATTACACTGAATTTAGATTAAACCTTTAGGAAATATTTTGCCTTGGTATTATGCAATATTTTATTTTATACTACCTTATAAAACAAGGTCTGGTTATGGAACTTCATGACACAACCATTACTTGATAGGAAAATTAAATGATTGTAAGTCTAGGAGGCAGTTGGTAAATAAACATGGAAATACAAGAATTTACTTCCAAATATAAAGTCACTTGGTACAGATGCAAAGGTAGCCAGATAAACTATGCAAGAATAGACAATCTTTTGTTAAGTTATTTACATTTCAGAAAATAACCTGGTGAAATGAAGGAATGCAGGCCTATTCTGTACTTGGGATAAAGGTCTGCACTTTTTGAACATCTAAATTAAGTCACAGGGTACTTTCATATTATGGTTCTGCACAGATGACAGACTGCTTTTTTTTGGAGCCACCTGATTTCACTTAAACAAGGCAATTTCAGCCTCAAAAGCAGCCTAGACAGGAGAGGAGGGGCTGAAAACAAGGATCTACTTATTAACAGGTCTCCTTTATTAATTCTGTGTTTTGTTTTTCTGTGTTTGTTAATTTGCTTGAAGCAATTGAATGAAATGCTTCCTTTCATAGGTCATCACTAAACATAAGCAGAGTAGAGTCAGGTCAAGGAATCTTCTCTTTGGGGCATTTTGGACATTGGTCAGTGCATGCACTGACAGAGAAGTATAAAAAGAAAGGTTTAATCTGGCAATTGGTAAAATGAAGCAAACAAGCTGCCTGATTCCTCAGGTGATGGAGAAAAACCACTACACAAGATAATGGTTTGTTTCAAGACCACTGGAAACCACGGAAGACCATCAAATTGTGTTAACAGGGCTTTGGATCAGGGTTTAGGATTTCCAACCAGATGTACAACCTTCTTGGTTTCTCAAAAAACATCAAACTGAAGTACAAGGAGATTGGGTTGCTTGTGCAAAATTACAGGGAAAAAATGAGATTAACAAGCATGGTTCATTCCACAGGTTAACTACTGAGCCCTGCTCCTACTGATTTCCTGTCACCAGCCACCTTCCCCTATCCCGGGTTGCTCCAAACCCCATCCAGCCTGGCCTTGGGCACTTCCAGGGATGGGGCAGCCACAGCTGCTCTGGGCAGCCTGTGCCAGCGCTCCACCACCTTCATCATAACAAAATTCCTTATATCCATCTAAACCTACCCTCCTTCAGTTTAAAACCATTCCCCCTTGTCCTGTCACTACAGACTGTTGAAAAAGTCCCCTTCCATCTTTTTTGTGAGCCCCCTTTAAGTACAGAGAGGCCACACCAGGGTGAACAAATCCAACCCTCCCAGCCCACCTCTGCAGGTGTCCCAACCCTCTGACCATTTCTGTGACCCTCCTTCTGCTCCTCCCGTTGCCCCTGAGAGATCCCAGCCCGTTCCCACAGGCACTCACTTGATGGGACAGGACGTCCCAGGGGTCTGGGGTGCTGGCAATGTCCTGCCAGGGCTCACTGGTGTTTGCTGGGGGATCCCCGGGGCAGTGGTGAGAGGCGTGAGCACTGGCCACAATCTGCCCCTGCACGGCAGCTCCGACCAAGGTCCCGAGCACTTCCAAGGTCATTCCTGAAGGAGGAAGCACAGAGGATGAGAATCTTGCTCATTAGCCTCACTGAAGAGAAACCTCATCGAGCCATTTTCTTTTACAGGGCACAGCACAACTCAAGGAGAGAGAGTTTTGTCCTCTGTTTTCTGATCAGCTTTTCGAAGCCTTGCACAGGAGAGATGCTGAATGCTGAGGTTAAGAGCCATCAGGGGATAACCTGGTCACTTTTCAGCCTGGGGAGCAGAGACCAACTCCAGTTTAAATGTTAAATGCTGTTTTACCCCAAAGCCAGAACATCAGATGGTTCACCTCTAGCCTGACAGTAACTTGTGAAACACTTCTCTGATCAGGATTCAGCTGTAAAATAAAGTGATATCTACCTCAGGTTTATGGAAACAGTACAGCTGCCAAGCTCTTGGAAACAGCAGGTACGGCCAGGCAGAACCAGCTGCCTCAGCCTCAGAGAGTGACTCAGGTCATCACAACCCTCATCACAACACAGGATCACCTAAAAAAGCCAAGCAAAGCCTCCTCTTGGGAGAGCAAAGATCTAACCATGGGCACCCTGCTCAGGAAATCAATCCACAAAGGTGACGCGTTGTGGCAGCTCTGCTGCAGACGAGTCATTGGGGTTCCAGACTCTCCTCACCCTGAAGGGTTTCAAGCCTCCCACACCTGTTTTTCCATGTAATGTGGCCATATCCAGCATCCCTGGATAAATCAAATTCCTGCACTAGCTCCAGAGGTTATTCACACATTTTGCATGAAGATAAATAGGGCCTAATGCATGGACACAGTGGGAACAGGGCCCAGATCTCCCTGTTCAGGAGGGAACTCACTGATACTTATCTTTCTATTTTCCCTCTGAGGGGCTCCCAGGGCCCCATGTTCCACCCTCAGTCTTAGCAGCAGTGTCACAAACTCAAATCCTGGCAGCCAGTGGAACTCCAACCTCAGCTGGGTTGAACTCTCCTCAGGTGAGCACTGCAGACCTTCCAGGCCTGTGGCTGCTCAGGGCAAACACAAAGCCACTCAGATCACACCTTCAAAGTCCTGGTGTGCTCAGAATTTATGAAGCATTACTTTCCACATCGGCCAGGAAAGCTGATCCTTCACAAAGCAGATTTTACCTTGGGGTGGGCTGTATTTTGCCCAGAATGTAAGTAGGATTTATGTTAAAGAAACTTTGGAATCCAGTAGGAACTTCCACATTGCATCCACAGCAACTGCAGGACAAAATTTACTATTAATTACTGTCTCTAGCAGAGGGTAATGGATCCTCTAATCCCAACCTTTTTCTTTTTAAGAGACACTTTATATTACACAGCTGGTTTTCTTTAACAGTTGAAGAAATGCCTGAACAACTGGCTGCCTCAAACTCAGTCTATCAGCAAGAAGAATTCTCTATGAAAAAAGTGTTTAAGTTACCAAAAAAAAATAAAAAGAGAGAAAAAGGAAAAAGATTCTCACAGAATCATAACCATGACAAGAAAACCTTGCTCTCCTTTTTAGTGACGTTCACTGTCCTGGTTCTCTGTGTTTTCAGATTTATTTCAGAGAAAACACGTCTGGCATTTGAATTTATAAAATGAAACACACAAACATAGGAAAACAAACAAACAAAGGCAACAAAGGAAACCAACGAACTCAAACCAAACCCAAAACAACAACAACCCCCTCGAGATTGCTTTCATAGTTTATTTAATTGACTGGGGGTTGGTTTTTCCTCTACAAATCACCTTTAAATGAAACCACTATTCCTCACCCTGACTTGGGTAAGAGCCAGATATTAAAAAATTCTTGCACAAGTCCAGTTTAGGGCCACAAACCTTCCAGAACTCCCTACAGATAAGGAATGATTTCCAATAAATCAGCCCCCAACCCCCCTGAGAAAGCCCAGCTCACTCACGATAGGCTGTGGCAGAATCTCTGTCCCTCTGGTCTGTGCTGAGGAACATGGTGAGGGCAGAGTACGGCACCTGGAATAACTGTGCAAAGAAAGAACAGCACTTAGGAAAGGTCAGGGGGGAAACGCTGCATTTCTTTGATAGGCAGGGAAATGGTTTAGGGTGACCTTGGAATTCATTTACAATGTTTTTGGGGCACCTGTCTTCTCTTTGTGGCTTGTGGAGTATCATGTTCCTAACTTGAGCTAGCCAACATGAACTAAAGCCACAAAGAAGAAATATCATTAATGACCCACTTTATTCAAGCCAGAAGACCACATAAATCACCAAAATATCTCAGGTCTCTGTCTCACTATGTAATTCCAGGAGATCATCATGAACCCATATATATGTTCAGCACCATTTTGCCACACAATATTTAATTTAAGAGAGGGTAAAAACACCCAGGTGCTGTCTGTGCACGGACACTGGGAACAGAAGCGATGAGCAGTCAGATGTCCAACAGGAACTGGGAGTTCAAATGCCTCTGTGGATCCATAACATTTATATATTACATAGTTGAGTAATTAGGGAAGTGCCAGTGGAAATAATTTGTCACAATTAGCAGGTCATCGGCAGAAATCATCACCCAACAGAGTCGGATAAAAGGCCGTCTGCCCAGCCCTTAAACTCACTAGAAGCTGAAGCAAAATGTGGTAAATGTGAGTTCTATAGACCTGTGAGCTACTTACGGTGGTCAGAGCTTGGAAGAGGCAGTGGAAGGTCACATACCAGGCAGCTCTTCCCCACAGGAAAGGAGGCAGGTACCACATGAAGAAATAGGAGACTATTGTGAAGGGTGTGCACGCCAGCATCCTGCAGAGATGGACACAGCTCAATCATCTCAACAGAACGATGCCTTTGGGTTTCCTGAGCCTCTCCACTGCTCCTTCAAGGAGCTGCAAATATGTTGTTACAGTCAAAAATACTGAAAACAGCACAAAAGAATGGACAACCCACTGTGAATGTTCCTACACTTGGGATGGTGATAATTTACTCCATTTAACTCGACAGCAAACCGAATCATTTCAAACACAAAAGGATCAGTTTCTGGTGAGGAAGGTGGCTTAACAAAAACCAACAGAAGCTTCAATTCCAGACAGTGCCATTAACCAGCAGGTTAATTGCATTGCTACAGGTACACAACACTTGTTAAGCTTCATGAGAGAGAAGTGGACAGATGTTATTATTCCCTAAAAGTCAGAGCTGCAGTCAGGTCTCTCCTGTGTATTCCTGTAAACGAGGCATTAAACAATGTATTTCGATGACCAAGACCCTCACAAAAAATTCTCCAGGCACATCAAAGAGAAAGCAGATGAATCCCTTCCCAACAGCACTCCTGACATTGGGGGTCAGCTGATTACTCTGAGCTGCAGACCTGGGATACAAAAGAATAACGTGTGTCAATAGCCCAGTGAAACAATGGCTTTGCCCTCACCAGGAAAGTGCCAGCTCCTGGGCTCTGTCCCTCCAGTGCCCACTGCTCACCAGCTCTCCCAGAGCTCCACGCAGAGCCACCACACTCAATATTTCCATATTCCCTTTGTCATGCAACCCTCTCAGAATTCCTTTCTCCTTCCATCCTCTTTAATGCCAGTGAGTTTCCAGAGCCTTGCTGAAGGTGCTGAATATCTGATTGTCTGCTGTTATCTCCTCTGCCAAAATACCCAACCAGTGTATTTCGAGTTAATGTTGGTTTCTGCCTTTTAGACACATTAAATGAGAGATCAATAGCAACTGATGACTTCATATTGTACTGAGGAGAGCATTAAGGGATAGTTAAATGTCCACCTCCCTCACTAATGTTCTTGCTTTGTTGGCAAGCCCTTCTGACTGAGAAAATTCCATTGCTTTACTTTAGAGTGAATAACTTCAAAATAGTAAGGTTATGAGTTAATGGAAGTCATGTCAGCATGATGACAACCCTCACTACCCATATATATATATATGTAAATACATGTCGAAATTTGTGCTTACCAGGGCATGAGGCGGCCAATTCTTGTCCACCTACTCTTGCTAATAAAAAATCCAGCCACAGGATCAGTGACTGCAGCTGAGGCTTTGCCAATGAACAGCACCAGAGAGGCCTGGAACGGAGTAATCTGGAAGTACAGGCGGAATTCCATCAACAGGAGCCATTGTTCCACCACACAATGAGGCAGCACAAAGCGACTTTCCAGCAAAAAACACTTCCACACGGGCATTTTGCTCAGATAACTTGAACAGACAGAAGGGAGGGGGGTATTATTATATTATTATTATATTAGATAAGCAGAGATGGAAGAAAGCTTTGAGGGAAAAACCAGCCTCTCCAGGATGGGCTGTTACATCCCCTGGCTGCCTTTCCTCAGTCCCTAAATCCAGACAGTGTCTGTCAGCACCAATGCCAGAAACTCCTCAGGGTCAACAAAACACAAGATAAAAATTGATAAATTCACCCATTTCAAAAGAAATAAACCCCAGGATCCTACCAACAGAGGTTTGAGTCTTTTCTAGTGACTTGACTCAAGGGTCCTGTGTTATGTAGGTAGTTTATATGGGTAATAACATGGAATTCAAATGGATAAACTAAAAATGAACACAAATGTTAATTTTCTTAGAAAGCATCTAGGTTATGTATGAAAGAATACAACTAAACATTTTATAACCTCTCCATGAGCTGAAACAGTTCTGCCCTCTAAGTGGGCAGGAATTAAAGACAGGGAGAGACTATAAAATTACTCCCCTGAAAATGCGTGGAAAAACCCCTCAGGATTTCAGAGCTGCTCCTCCTCAGGCCTGGAAATCAACCCTCTCCCTGCAGGATTACTTCAGAGAACGAACTAAACCATCAGGGAACAAATCATTAAGCCCCCTAATGAAGGAACAAGTGTATCATTACCAACATTAAGCAAAACCATGTGGTTCCATGAGAAGCTTGTTAATAAAACTGTAACTATTATGTCATTTATTTGGGGCAGTGCACTCCACACACTTTGACACTGCTGTCCAAAACAGGGATCTCTTCTGAACCCTGTGGCTGTGATCTCAACAGGACACCCAAGATGATCTCAGCTTTACACACAGATTTTATCAGTAAGTCACTTCTCAGCTTCTAACACCAGGCTTTTATAGGAAAACCATGAACCCAAACTTCTGGACACCCCCAGCTGTAATTTCTCATCTTCCCACACCTGAGACAGCAGCAGAACCTCCTGCTCTCCCCAGCAAACAGGAGCTGAATGCCGCAGGTGGTTCCAGCCCCAGCTGCTCTCACAGCCCCTGCAATTTGGCCTCAGCTCCCCCAAACCCTGTTTTCTACCCCAGTCCTCTGTCCATCCCACTCAGGTGCCAGGCAGGCACACAGGTCAGTCCAAAACAGTCAAAACTGCCCACGGGCTGGTTTTCTTTGTTTCTCTGCTGTCCTGCAATGGAGCTGGAGCAGCTGAAAGTCAGATGAATGGGATGACTCCCCATGCTTTGTTTCCCCAGCAGACTGGAGGCAAAGAACCTTCAGGAAGCTTTTCTTTGCAATGGCATTGCTCAGACAAGGCAAATAAAACCTGTGTGAAATTATGTTGGCTACTGGATGCAGCTGCAGGGATTTGTAACCGAACCTCACAGCCTCAACATGCTGCTGTTAATGCTTCAGACATCTCATGTTTTACACTCTCTGCTTTTCCTGGTGTCTGCCAGTGTCAGAGCTCCAGAGAACCTGCAGTTCTGACAAGGAGCTCAGACTCAAAGTGAGTAACAGCCACCACAAGGCAGAAAGGAAACCGGTAGGGAAAATTACATTTCAGGACGAGTGGATGCAGTTTTGAGGATGCTGAGCAGCTGGAGGCAATGACAACAAGACAATTCAGAATATTCATTAGCTAATCCTCCCTTTATCATCGCAGGGACACCAGAGGCAAGTCTGCAGCCAAGCTTCCCGTACTTACGTGGGCCACATCCAGCAGGTAGATCTGCAGGAAGAAGGCAGTGGCACTCCCTGCCACCTGGTTTGGGGCACCTCCAATGGCATAGCACAGCTTGGAGCAGATCGAGAGCCTGGAATCCTGGGCAACGAGAGGCACAACAGACCGTGAGCAACACAAATGAAGCGATAAGGGTGAAGTCTGCAGTTAACACCACTTTAATTCATTTGTGTCACTGCTACTCCACTTCCTTCGTCACAGAATGCTGGTGTGAGGCTGGCACAGTCATTTAACTTTGCAAATCTTTTTTCTTTTGACTCGACTTTCCTGTATCTGTGAAAGTTGGAATAACATGGAGAGTGATTTTGGGGCCCAAATCGTCTTCAGAAAGTCACCCGAAGTGTATTTTTAAAAGTTTGCAAAACTGTGATGTCTCCTTTGCCTTCTGATGTTTGAAAAGTACTGTAAGCATCCAAGAATATTCTCTAATTGCCAAATAAGATAAACGCTGAAAATAAGGGTTCATAATCGTAATTAAAACACAAACAAATGCACAGATTGTAATAGAAAGTCTAATGAAGAATATTCCTTTTTCTGATAGAAGTTTCAGAATACTGGAAAGGCTTTATAAAAAATATTTAATTACATGCCGTAGAATTCAAAATACAGGGAGACAATGCCTCTTCATTCACCTTGTTTTCCTTTCACAGACCCAACCCAAATTTTGACCTTCAGGCTTTCAGCCTCTCTCTAAAATGTGCAGTCAGCAGGAGGAGCAGCAACATTAACCCTGGGTCTGAACTGTCTGCACAAGCCCTTCATCCTTATGTTAGAGCAGGATAAAAACAGAGATAAATTAATGCGATTATTGATTATTATTACAATGATGACATTGTGACACATCACCTAACTTCTGAACGTTTTTAAATCTTTACTCCTTATGAGTTTTGAGAAGTTTTAGACTTCTAGGCAGGGGTTTTCACCCTCTAGACACTTTCCCTTGAGCTGTTTCTCCTGAGCGGGTGTGAACAAACAAACACGAGTATCAGGACTCTTTCCTTTCTGTGTTTTCACAGAAAAAAACCAGGGTGGGACCCCACATAAAGGGGATAAGTGTCAGGGCACCAGCTGCATGTTATCACCACAGCAGCCCCCACGTCACTCTGCAGCAGCAATTTGCTTCTTTTCAGCAGAAAAAGGACTGATAAACAGTCACTTTTTTAATAAAAATAAAGATAAACAAAAAAAAAAGATAAACATTGCATTTCTGTGCTGCTGATTGCACACACGCCCAGGAAGCTGCTCAGCTACTCTCCGAACTGTGCCCCCAGATACCCCTGAAGAGAAGTCAATACTCTGGTCACAGTTTTAATTAAATGTTGGTTATGAATGTTATTTTCAACACTTGATTCCTGGGAATGTGTAAGCACTGGTCAAATAAGTAAAAAAACCAAGAAAGTACAATGAAAATTTTGTTTCAGGAACAGTGAAATGTCAACACCGAATTGATTCAAGGAGCTTTAGGAGACACTGATGAGAGAAGTAAGGGAAAGGCAGGTCTAATGAAGCTATAACTTGGTGGGTTTGTACTTAGAGATGCTCCCATCACACCAAATTTTATTGTGCTTCGAGGCAAACCAAGAAAGGATAATAACTGAGAGATTTTGCTCCTTAAATAGAAAAGTTGTTATGGAAAATTAATGCTTCTCATCCACTGCGGTTCCTTTAGTTTTAATTCTCCCGAGAGTTAAAACCACACTTGTAAATTTCTTTTCTCCAACAGAACAGAAATTGAATACGAACAAGTTTATAACAGACCATCTTCCTTCTAAAGAAAGTATTTAAGGACTCTTTGCAGCTGTGTGTAGACACTGCCCTGATATCGGGGACACGCAGAACAGCTACACCTTGTCCTGGACTCTTTATCAGCCGAGTCCAGAACTGAACAGACACTTTCAAAGCAGTGAGGGGAGAGCACAGAACCTGCGAGGCGAAGATAAATCTAGTGTGGGTTTATCAGAGAAAGCATGTCAGCGCATTTTCTCCAAACATGGAATTAACACGGTAACGTTCCTGTCCTGTCAGGGACCCAACAACAGCGACGTGCAAGCACCGGTGCCCAGTCATGGGTGGCACCGCTGGTCACACCGAGCACCCCCAGGGCTCTGCTCGGGGTTCCCAGTGAAGGGAACCATCACCCCACCCTGGAGAAGGGGAATTCACGGGAGCAGGGCTTGGGAGCGGACACCGGGGAGGGACATGGGAATGAGCGGGGATACAGTGGGACTTCCTCAGGATATTCTTCCATCTGGGACTCCCAGAGATGGTGTGTGTGCGTGTAAAATCTCCATCCCTGTGCCACCAGGCCACTGAGACACCCTCAGAACACCCGAAGCGACGCCTGTCCAGCACGTCCCAGTTCTCCCAGAGATGGTGTGTGTGAATCCTCCATCCCTGTGCCACCAGACACCCTCAGAACACACTAAAGGACGCCTGTCCAGCACATCCCGGTTCTCCCAGAGATGGTGTGTGTGCAAATCCTCCATCCCTGTGCCACCAGACACCCTCAGAACACACTAAAGGACGCCTGTCCAGCACGTCCCGGTTCTCCCAGAGATGGTGTGTGTGCAAATCCTCCATCCCTGTGCCACCAGACACCCTCAGAACACACTAAAGGATGCCTGTCCAGCACATCCCCCGGTACCCGCCACCCTGCCCCACTGTCCCCTCAGGAGCCCCGGCTCCCCCCCAGCACCACGCCCGGAGCTGCTGGGCATTCCCGAGGGGAAGGAGCCCCTCCCGGCCGCCCGGGCAGAGAAGGGGGAGCTCCCTCACGCTGTGCCCGGTGCCGCCCGAGGGGTCCCTCACCTGCCGCGGTGCCGCCGTGTCCCTCGCAGCCCCCGCCATGTCCCGGCCCGGCCGACACCTGCGCGACGGGGCGGGGGATTCCCCTGCACGGACACAAATCGCGATTAATGCGAACGTGTGGCCGCGGCGGCAGAGGCGCGCTGCCGTCTGCCCTGGCGACAGCCGCCCTCAGGCTACGGCTGCGGGTGCTCCCCTGCACAGCAAGGGCGATGGCAGGTCGGAGCGGGCTGCTGAGGGAGCTGAGGGAGGCAGCGGCCATGGAAGAGACGCGGATCTCAGAGCCAGGGGATGGTTGATGAGGGGGCGATTGGGCACAGGGTGGTCTTTTCCAACCTCACTGATCCCCCCGCTCAGTCAACACCCCGATGGAGGGTGTACCCTGCCCACAGCAAAGCGCTCTGCACAAGGGGGAACAAGTACAAAACGCATTTTGAAGCTTGAATTCTTCCAACAGTGAGACAGCCCAGGAGGGTTCAACAAAGCCGCCAAGGACAGGAGGAGTTTGTGATGTGCCTGTCCCGGGAAGAGGATGGCTAATCTGACTCCAAGAGCTCTCTGCAGCCACTGCAAACGGTGCCATGAGGTACTGACACACAAATCCTGCACAGCCTCCTTTGTCAGGGCCAATTACAGCAGATCCATAAAGGCAAAGTGTTGAAAGAAAAGGCATTGAAGACCTTTCTTAAAACCAGACCTTCAACACAAACCTGAGATGGTGGCCTTACCTGGCCTTGTTGGTATCTCACTGAAGCTTTTGGGCTTCCATGAGCTTCAAAATCGAGATGGATTGCCCAGCACCAAGCTAGACGCAAGGTATGCATCCAACCTTCAAGCTCAGCCTTTAAACTCTTCATTTCTCTTCACACACCATCCTGGTAACACGTTAAATCATCACCTCTGTTTGCCTGTTCCTTCACAAAGGGAGAGCCTACAGAAAACCTTCTGTTCTTTTCTCGGCTATTTCAACTTTGCTGCAAACGATGTTAATGAACAGGCTTTACTCAACCCAGGGAAGGCTTGTGCTATCAGTTATTCATTGTTTCTACACTTGTTTCACAAACTCTAGCGTTGACCAACCCATTTTTACTGTTGTTTGCCCAATGCACAACAGCACAGAGCAAGAGATTAGGCTGCCCAGACACTGCAGGTACTGACAAAACCCCAAGTAGATGTAGGACAGCCCTGTATTCACCCCAAAGATTTTCTCCACGTTAGGAAATAAGTTTCCCAATCAGTTTGTTGCCTTTTTTTAAAGGTACTTTCTCATCTAACATGAGACCATGTTAGACATGAATCCACCTCTGGATACTTTTCTACTCACTGATCCTTTCCAAAGCATGGCAAGCAAAATGCGTTTGCCTTGGAAATTAAAGGGGGAAATGTCAAATTTTAACCTCGTGCTAATTATTTCTTTGCATTTCTGTGCTGCCTGTACAGACACACCTGTTACTTTCAACATTTCATGCCCCTTTTAGATAAGAACATCTGAGCTCACAACCAAGCACGGGTGGTTTTCTAACATTTAGTTTTAGATTAAGGTAAATTCAAAAGCACTGGTGAATAAAATTCATGAGACAAAAGCAGGAAAACCCAAATCCATCTTTCATTTAATCACGCAAAAGTACAACCCCAGCAATCATCAGTAGCATAAATTAGCATCCAGCAAAGGTCCTGAGTTAAGCCTCACCTAGAGACGTTGGTTCCATTCACAAACCCACATTCTTAGTAAACACAGTACAAAATATGTATATATTTATGTTGATTTCTCTTTTATGTAGTCTTTATGTTCATTTCTCTTTTAGCAAAACATGAAATCGTTGGTTAAAGTTTTTATGCCTCAAGTACACGAAGTGCAAAATAAAAGATTTGGATGGAAATGGGGCGTTTCAATAAGGCTTCTCAATGTCTCTGAAGCTTGGCCACACGTAATTAGTGTCTCAATCAGTGGGCAGCTCAGGATAAATGGTACAAAATAGTACAAAAGCAACTCTAAGCCACTAATGGCAGAAAAGCTGAAGCTGTTGTGTGGCAAAGCTGAAAGTGGATCTCTGTGCTAGCAATCCAGGGAGTCCAACACTCCCTGATCTGTGAGACACCCGTGGCACTCCACAAGAGGCACAAACCACTTCAACCACTGCTAACAACAAAGTCCTTCAGAGCTTCCTTTGAGGCACTTCATACCCAGTATGCACCAGACCACCTCGTTTCTGTCTCCTCACACATGCACCCACCACCACGACAAAACATCATTACACACTGCAGATCTTGTGACGGAGAATAAATCCCACAGACCCAGAGGATTTGCAGGTTAGAGTTGAAATGTAGAGATGCAGCAGAGCTCCTGTGAGAAGAACACAAGCTGCAGCATTTTGCTGCGCCATGTGCCATGCTCCGCTTCAGGTGTTGTCAGTAGTAAAGTCTCAGAGAACTGTTCCAACGCAACCAAGTCATTAAATCACTACAAAGCTTTTTACCTAAGGGAATTCTAAATGCAGTGACCTTGGCTGCATCACCCAGCCAGGCTCTGACCACCCAGTTGAGCTGAAGGTGTTTGTTACAGCAGCTGATAACACAGCACCCGTTCTGCTCCCTGGGATGTGAGGGCATCCACCTACTGCTGGTTGCATTTTTGGTTTTGCCTAGCTCCCCCTGCACGTAGTTCAAAGCTAATTTGATCTCGTACTGCTGCCAGCCTTTTTCTGCTCGTTGAGTTGTCCATTAGGCACAGCAGCAGTTCCATAGTCACTGTCGGGTGTTTTTATCACCAAGAGGCTGAAAGGTTCCGTTGTTTTCCTCAGTCTCTGGACAACAACAGCATTTTGCAGCTTGGCCTCCTCCAGGGTGAGGGTCTCGTCCTGCAGCTCCTGGAAGGGCAGTGAAGTCGTCAGGGTGAAGGGGACACTTCCCTCTGATCCCTGATACTTGGTGATGAAGTCTCTGACGTGGCTTATCCTGAGGAGAGACAAAGGAGAACTGGGCATTAGAGTTTGGGCTCTGCAATCCCAACACACACGGGATGGGAATGATTTAAACTGCTGTCTTAAATGGAGACAAAAAAGCTTCTAAACACACTTAAATGTGGGGAAACCTGGAATAATTAAGGCATTAACATCTTCAATGAAGTATTTATAATTAAAATAGCAATTGGCCTTTCAGCAGTGCATCACAGGAGTGTTTCAGTTCATACCTCAGAAAAAACTAGTCATTAACCTTGGACTGCTGAGCTTTTCCTCTGACCAGCCAGAGACACACACAGTTTATCTTGACAGCAGCCTGGCTGTGTTAAATCTGAGATCCCTTTCAATTGCTTCAGAGTAGCACAGGCAATTTATCCTTTCCATATGACATGGCTGTATTTAGTGCTGGAGTCATTCCTCAAATTACAGACTGGGGAAAGGTCTCTAAAGACAGTAGTTCTGCAACGGAATGTTAAAAGTGCTAATCCTACTGTCTCAAAGCTCCCCAGTACGTGTGCTGTGCTGACACCTTCTGTCATCATCCCCATTTATAAGGCTCTCTGGGAATGGATGATTTTGCTAATTAATAATTAAACACAGCGGGTGCCTGTGCAGGAGATGACCCTCCCTGGAGGTTCCTGTGCCTCAGCTCTGTCCCAGGCATGGCACAAATATTCAGTTCAGGTGCAAACACATGTGGCAGTGTTACCTGTGAGAAACATTGAATTTCTGAATGATCCTTTCCCCGTCAGCCAACCAGATCTGGATGTTTGTGATGGGCTCCAAATCATTCAAGGGGACCAGAGGCAGGTGTCTCTTGTCATCAGCTCCTGGATGGTCATCTCTGACTTTAGAGATTATCCTGGGAGTGGCACTGCAAACAAAAGCCAGAGGAGGTTATGGCAGCACATGTGAGCCTGAGCCTCCCTCTAAATAAAAATATATTTTTATTTTTTAACTATACGCCAGTACTTCCACTTAAAAGAGTTCAAATTGCTAAAGAATCTCCATTTGCTCATTTAGTGTTTTTATAAGAGTGAAAGGAACTTAAATATCAAATACAAATAGACAAGAGATGAAGCAGCCTGAATATTCTTTGTGCACTTTGGTACTCTAATCACACAGGTGAGACTTACTGAATTTGCATACTCAAAGTTAATTTCCACCATGATGTGATTACAGTAATTCAATTTAACTGAATGTTGTTAGCCTTGATTCAGACTCCAGCATTACTCATCTATCAGAGCAATCGACTTCACGTGAAAAATCCAGGCTGATGCACACAACATTTGGATTTTGTTCATTTTTCTAGGGGCACTTTCAGCTGCTTTCCCTACCACGGGGGCAAAGTTGATTCTTCCAGCAGCAAATATGTGTGAAGCTAAAGTGAGGTGAAGCTGCATGAGACAGTCAGACGTGCATCCACCAAGGTTTAAAACATTCCTGTAGTAACTACCTCCCTCTTGCAGGGCTGACAAATAAAGCCATCTAGTGGTGGGAGCTCTGACTAAAGCCACAAACTAAGAATCCAAGTCTTACTATTCTGAGATCAAAGCATTAAAACTCCTCTCAAAGGCTTATTCCTTGTATAACATCATCAAAAGAAGATGGAAGAGACGTAAGAGCATCTTGTCAATGTTCTGAGAAGGAAAAGTCCAGGAGGGAGGTGCCACCCCTCACCCTGACTGATGGTTAAAGGCTTGACACACAATGCTTTACCCTAACGAGGTTACAGAGCAAGCCCACTTTAATACAAGGGATTTCAGGCAACAGTTTAATTAATGTGTTTCTGAGGCTGTCAAAGTTTTGAAGAGCCAGTCACAGGATATTCTGAGTTGGAAGGAACCCACAAGGATCATCTAGTCCAGCTCCTGAGTCAACAAATCCAACTCCCAGTCAACATCACAAAATCCCTCTGCTTGTTCCAGGTCTCACCCAGACACACCAGCGCCCCACAAATCTTCTCTGCTGGTAATGCAGAATACCCATGCAGTGATCATTTATTATCAACAGGAAGTGATCACTAGTTTGTGGAGTATTTCCATTCCCAGGCTGGCATGTTCCCAAAGCTCACCTTCAACTGGAGCTTCAACTCCTCAGTCACAGGTCACATCACAGCACTCACCTGCCTAATCTGTAGCCATGACCAGAAAAGGGATGAAACACTGGCTTTTTGGATGACAAATACACCTCGTCTTTTTTATCTTCCACTTTCACATCTACCTCCTCCTTATCAAAAGCTTTCTGTAGCTCAAAAGGCAGCTCCCTAAAGAAAAAACCACCAGAACAGCCTGTCAGATAAACAACTATTATACTGTTTTCAGTATATGAAATAGGTTAATGATTAATGCCTGTTCTATGTTGAGCTTTGCAAGGGCGAAATCAAAGTATTTACTAAAAGTTTACTAAGGGTTAAGTGCATGGCATACAAACAACTTCAAGTTCTTGATCTGCAAATTAACAAGAAATGGAATAATCAAAAAAGAAGTGTATTGAATGATGTTCAGATTTACTCAGAAGTCACCACTTTAAAGCCCAGGACATGCAGGAATTTCACTTTTGCCACACATTGCTGCATAGCAAAACATGAATTAAAAACACAGTCGGCTTTTAAAGAGAAAGAACCGAGTTTAGACACAATGCGTTTAATTACAACCCCCCACAGCTCTCAAAAATCAGATGATCACTAATGGCGCCACTTTTTCGAGCAGCACCATCACCTTGGTGATGCTTTAATTGCATTAAGCAGAACACAGCCATGCCTTTGTCCCTGGGCTCTGGGGCAGACGGCACAATTCGGGCTGGAGGGGCTCAGCTGGCACCCAGGGCTTTCTCCACCGCCGATAATTATGCAGGACCCATCCCCTAATTAGCATCTTCACAGGCAAACAGCGGAGGAAAGGTGGCAAACTTTGGAGGAGCGCATAAAGGGCTTTGAAGGGCGCAGTTAATTGGTGTTACAACCAACACAGATCACAGCCACAGAGCAGCAAGAGGGTAAAACTACTATTTCTAGCAAAGGCAAAGTATAGTGGCTTAGTAATTTCACTTGAAAATATTCAATTATATTACCTCCTCCATTTCTATGGGGTGAGGAAACCAGATTACAGATTAAAGGTTGAAATCACGTTGGTTTGTAGGGTCACCCCAGTTTTTTAAAGCAACACCTGCAGACACCAGCAGAAATCAGGAAGCACTGACTTTTAGCACAGGGATAGATCTAGGATTGCTTTATACAGACAGAATGACTGGAATAGGAAATCACACTAAAAAATGTCTGAAATTTGACACAGATCAGAGTTTCTTGGTGTTACACAAACCCTCTGTGCCCATTTAAGGCTTGTTACGAACAAACAGAAAAACAAGGACCACAACACCAGAAGTGCTCAAGCACTCGTGCATTGAGTTCATTAATCAAAACACCACTTGACCAGCAGCTCTTACTGGGCACTGATTTATTCCTGATTTCACTCTGCACCTGCTGTGCCCCCCCCAACTTTCCTCAGCTCACCAGGCACTGCCCAGCCCGTGCCCCTGGAAGCTGCCTCACACCTGCTGGTGTTCCAGGAGCCATCAGCTCTGCAGGGACACTGCAGTGCAGCAGAGCCCAGCTGTGGGAAAGCTTTAGGGCGTGATGTCAGTGCTGCCCAGAGCACAGAACTCACCCCTTTTTAATGGAGTCCAGGAACTGCTGGTTTGCAGCATCGCTGTAGCCCCGGAGTTCCCCGTCGTTCACCGTAAACCCGTTTTTCCAAAGCTTAATGATAACATCCACCTACAAAGCAAGAAGGATTCTCACTCCAGCACTGATGTGAGAGCAGCTTGGTACACCCACAGTGCCCTGTGATCATAAATCATCCACTGGGCGGGCTAAAAATACCCTGCAAGCTGCCCTGGCCCCGTGCCACCAGGCACAGCAACTGCGAGGGCCAAGGGACATTCCTGTGTCAGTCAGGGTCAGAAATAAAACTTCCCCCAGTCATTCTGCTTTCCCACATCAACAACACTCCTTCCATTCAGGAAAAAAAAAAAGAGCAGCTGCAACTCTTCAGGAGCCAATTTGAGAGCAGACGTGGGACCAGAAGAGTCCAGCAGGGGATTTACTGGGGCGAAGCCTTGCAGGGTTTCCTCAAAGTAAAGGCATTAAGGTAACACACACACACACACACAAGTCTTTCACTCACAAAATTAAGCCACTACCAGAAAATGTACTTGTTTTTACTGTTACCCTGGAATTCCTGGGTGTACTCAAAACCTTTGTGTTAGGGGGATGGAAAAATAAATTCTCAGAAATCATCCACTACTTCAACTTGTTGCCTCCCCATTGTTTACCGAAATCTCCCCAGCTGTAACACAGATACATTTGGGATTTTCATATTTAGGGAAGCATTTGATTATCCAGGGCTGACTCCTGACATAACATCATCTTGACAGGCACTTGGCCACAGGTGAGGGACATTTGAATGCAGAATTCACCTCAGCTGGGGATGAGTTTGAGCTAAGCTTGATAATACCTGACAATTTGATCTTTTTTTTACAGTTAGATGATTGCTACGTAAACAGCATGTGCAAACTGCTGACTAAAATTCAATGTCTGTCAAGAAAGTTTACAGCACTCAGCAAGATCAGATTCCTTCAAAAACTTTTGTGTGTCACGACACCAAGGAAGGAGTTCTAATTAAGGGAAACTTCCTCCACAGTGAGCCAGGATGCAAATTAAACACGGGCTAATTATTCCACACTGACTTCCTATTTAGGCACTGACACAACTAATGCCATGGAACACTGTTTCAGAACTGCAATTTAATTTATTGTTCCTGACATTCCTTCTTTTTCCAGGCTCAGTTAGGGATCCACTGACAGAATCACCAGCATAATTTCCTGAGATCGCTGTTCTATGTGACCTTTCCTCCCTCCCTTTACCAGAAAAGGGTGAGGAGGATGGAATCCCTGAGATAAACCCACACTGAACATCCCACTACCACCAAAATTGTATCAATTAAATGAAAAATATTTGGCCTGTGCCTCTGCAGGAAGAGGCTGAAGCTCTTTAAATAACTTGTTATGTAATGGCAGTTGTCATCCCTCGGAAGTCCTGCTCACGTCCCCTCCTCCCTGACACAGCAGGAGTGCCTCAGCCAATGCCAGCACCAGCTCTGGGATGACACTACACCCACCAGAAATTAGTAAGAGCCAGAAGCAGAGCAGCGCAGGCCTGGCTGAGAGAGGTGGGAGGCTGCTCCTACCCCCCTCTGAATCTGGAGTGCATTTACTTTCAGATATACTGGAAAATAAATGTATTTTTCAGTGTATTTTCCACATACACCGGACCTCTGGCATCTCTTTTGCAGAGCCCTCCTGGAGCGCTGTTATACTAAAGGTGAGTGTTTTCCTCACTGCCTACCTGGCTCCTGATGGTGGCTGGGGGCACACACATGGCACCAACCTTCTGAGCCTCCTCAAAAAGGTCATCGACAAAGTAATCACAGTTCTGTTCTGGGCCACCCAAAATCTGATCTTCACTTCCTGATTTACACACCCTGCAGAACAAAGGAGGAAAAAAGACCTTCCATAAAACATTTCCACCATCCAGCTCTTGAAAAAATATCGTGTTTTACATAAAGCTCAGAACCGAATTCAAGAGAAGCAATGCTTACTTGAATGGTAATTAGATACATTTGCATAAAAAGGAATTGTTTGCAGTGCAGCTATGCAACACTAAGAATCCCTGCAGATTAACATCTTGAAACAAAGAAAACCTCAACAACATTAAAGAAGGAAGTTCAAAAAGATGCTGTCCCCATTTTATCCCTCTAATAGCACAAAGAAGCATTACCACAGGTACTCACTGTGCTTCAGCTCAGAAACTGAACTGGGAAGCCAAACACTTCCCTGAGTTAGCAATTGGTAAGGCTGCCTTGCTACTTTAAATAAAAATATTTACACAGCTCCTGGCACCCAGGAAACACTTCAGGCATGTGAGGAATCTTTCAGCAGTGACAGAACGCTTTTTGAAACCTTCAGTGTATGTGGAGCAGGTGGATACAGGAAAAGTAATGGATTTTGGAACTTAACACAAAGTTTGAACAGTCATGATGTCACACAAACAGCAAGGGGGAAATGGGGAGGTGAGGAGCGGCACCTACCATTCCTTCTTTACCCTTGTGATGTTGTCCATGTCTTTCATTCTGGTGCTTCCCCTAATTATGAAAAAAGAGGGTTTAAAAACAAAACTCCCATCGTTGCTTTGCCTCCTTTTGTAGTTGAAACACTCTGTTTTTTTTTCCTGTGTTGCTCATACATTCAAAACCTCAAACTCCCCCCCACCCCCTAAAGTCTCCAGATGGTTCTTTGTTTCCCTGCAGTTCCCAATTTAATGACACATGAACCACGCAGCTGTTCCAGACGTTCACAACCAAGGTTACTGCCTCACAAACCTACAAAATAACAACAATCTGAATCCAAAATACACACCCAATCCCAAGCAAAGCAAGGGGGAAATGCCACATTTTCCCCTTGGTTTAAACTCCCCTGGTATTCCAGAGCACTGAGATGGCCACTGCAGACACCGCTGTGACCTTCACCTGAACTTAAACAGCAAGACTCGTCAGGCTCCCCTTCCTAACCCACCTCAGAAACTGTGCATTAGCATTTCTGGTCTGCTCTTTAGCTGGCAAGAAAATCCTGGATTTGCAGATTCTAAATATACTCCAGGATTCGTCTGCTGAGTCAAAAAAAAAAATAAAGAAGAATCCCAGACTGGTCTCATTACAGTCACTCCTGAGCTCTCTGAAACAAAAAGTTACAGAACGTCACAAAAAAGCCAGAAACTCCTAATGTTGGTATTATTTCATATTTAAAGTTAAATCCTTGGGAGAAATAGTCTACAGAAAAGTAGATCGGCCTTCACAAACCCCCTACAATGACCAAAAATGTTCTGGTGAGCATGTCCATGGCAGGTTTTAAAGGTGAGATAAGCTGATGGAGTTTTGCTTTAGATCAAAATATTACTCTGCACACCTTGGACATGTCACACAAGACAAGGGACTGTCCCTGTCTCCCCAGATGTTCAAAGCACTGTGTCTCTCCGACAAGCCTCTGCTGGTACACCATGATCTCATGAACAGCTGATCCTCCTTCTTGGAACTTTGGGCTGCACTTGGAAAAAAACTCCCAGTGGCAAGAAAGCAGAGTGAAATCCAAGTGTTTAAAAAGCAGATTTGCAAACTTCTCTCAAATTCAGTCTTAAGCACATTAACACAAACCACAGAAAACGACTTCGAGTTAAATGCAAGGAAAGGAGTGTGTTATCTGCTAATCTTTCACTCCGGTGGGCTGCTCCCCAAAGCCAGGAGAGCCCCTCCTGCCATCTGCTTTCCTTGACTCCTGTGACTTGCCACCGGAGCTGCTAAAAACACACAGACACAATGAAGCAGCTCCTCGGCTACATTATACCGGCCTTAAAAGTGCGCGAATGGCATTCGAAACTGGTCAGCTGTGAAAGCTGCTGCTCCTTCTCCAGTACTACAGCAACTATGCCACCAACTTCTGACAGGCGTCCTCAGCTGTCACTGAAAATCCTGAGGGTTCTGGTGCATAAAGTACCTCCGAACCCAACTCCCACCTCCAGAAACTCGACTGAACCACGGGAAAAGCCGCGGGTGCCAGGAGCCCAGCCCCATCCCTTACAGTCGGATACCCTCGATTCTCCCGGACACCCCCGGCCCTGTGACCACTGACCCAGCATCACACACACTCACACATTTATCTGGGCAAATAACCTTGTGGTCAGCGCTGTCGAGCCCACTCTCCCGGTTATTTTAATGCAAAACCAAACCAGAACTCACCTGCAGGAACCGCCCCCACAAGCACTGCCTGACAAACCTTGGCAGAAGCACAGCACTGAAATGACGGCTGGGGACTGCGCTGGCAGCTCCAGAGGAACACGGGCGAGAATTACT
>WEKX01024740.1:157229-259842 GCA_013390025.1 Pitta sordida
TCGGTCCCTGAGGGTCGGTCGGTCCCTGAGGGTCCGTCGGTCCCTGAGGGTCGGTCTGTGGGTGTCGGGGGTCGGTCCTTGAGGGTCTGTCTGTCGGTCCCTGAGGGGTCGGTCGGTGTCGGGGGTCGGTGCNCTTTCCTGAGGGACCCGGGGTGCGATTTTGCCGTCAGGCTTCAGTTGGATGTTTCCCCAGCCGAACGGGATTCATGGCAAGTGAGATTCTGCAGCCCCGCTCGGTGAATTCCAGCCGGAAGAAGGAATTCGGGACACTCTTTTTTCCTTGTCTCCGGACAGCTTTGTTGACAACAACTGCAGCTTTTTATTTTCCTGTTTTTTTTTTTTAAATACCGCAGAGTGTATTAGGCTGGAAAAGACCTCTGCGATCGCCTTTGACCAAACACCACCTTGTTTAGTCCTCAAACCCCTCCAGGGACTGGGGGAAGTCTCCACTGCCTCCTGTCTCTAATCCCCCTTTCTGTGAAGAAATGTCTCCTGGAGGAGGAATTACAGGCAGGACTTTCCCTTTGCTCGGTGAAACTTCGGAGGTTTAAACTAATAATTATAGCTGCCCGCTCTGCGTGTGTGTTGTAAAAATAATGTGAGTATGGAAGTGAGAACGGAGGGTTTGATGGTCCTGTACCAACTGACCGTGTCCCAGGAGGAGGTTAATCCCATGAGAAAAACAGCAGGGACAGCCTGGAGGATGTAGTCTGGAATTCTCAGCCTTTTGCCCCATCCTTTCTGGCTTAAAATAAAAAGAAACCGACAAAACCCAACCCCAAACCACGGACCTTCTGTACCTTCTGTGCTTCTCTTTTTTCTTTCGTGGTTCCCAGTCCTTCCCTTCCCCCATCTCACTTTTCCTTGTTCCCTATTTCTCCCTCGTTTCATCTCGGTAGGGAACGCAGCACCAGGGCTGTAAAAAAGCTGTTCTGCTTGTTCCAGTGTGCAGTTTCTGTTTATTCACATCGTGGGGCTTGTGGTTTGTGAAGCAAAGTTTGGTGTAACCCTTGCTGCCTTACCTTTTTTAGCAGCAGCAAAGTAGCATGAGCTTTTTTTTTTAAAGTGTTTTTAATCTATGAATGGTGTTTTTATACTGGAAATCATTAAAATGCTTGAGTCATGTTATTGTCGTTGTGTAAGGAAAGGAGGTTGTGTCAAATATTGTAAATAGAAGCACGGGTTAGGGTTACCCTGGAAAGTAGAAGAAGTATTTCTTCTGAAGTTACATGTAAATTTTGGTGTATGGGAATGGACTTGTTTCTCTTGAGAGCAAACCTCATGCATTTGAGGTACAAGATATGGTTTTCTCTTCTTTAAGATGCAATTGATGTAATTGCCAAGTATGAGCTGAAGTTACCCAGGCAGGGTGTTCTGTAAAATACACATATTTTACTGTGTTTTAAAGTTGTCTTTGCACACCTCTTTCTGCCCTTCAGATGGAAGTACTGTCAGCAGTACGAGTCTTTCTCCTCTGAATCTTCTTGAAGCAGTGCCAGGGAAGGATCTGGGCGATCAGGACGTGAGTAACTGAGGCAGGAGGGAGACAAAGCCAGTGTCGGGAGACAGATAGCGAGGCTGTGTTCTGTGCAGAGCGTGCTGGGATCATCCTCAGCCACTCGTGTGTATTTTTTCTCGTGTGGTTGACTGGAACAGTGTGCCCATTTTAAACCAGCCTTACTCCCGGCTGTGAATGGGGTCAGTGGGCAGAGGTGGGACGCCTCTTACTGACTCTGTTTGGCTGAGTTTTCTCCCACAGAGCTGCTGATGTGGGCTCCCAGAGGAATGCTTTCAGGATGTTGTAAAAGGTGGCCTCTCTCTTCCTTATTCCCCTCATTCAGGTGCGGACTAGACCAGATGAGGGGGTAGGAGTTACCTTCTCCCTCTTTTTTTACCTATTTCATATTTCCTCCTCCTTTTATCTCCTTGGCTCTTTGTGGAATGCAGAGGGTGGTGCTTTGGGTGGTTGATTTGTTTGTTTGTTTTCATCCATCTCCAAGGAAAGGCTTGATCCTCTCCTTGCCCAAGAGCTTGAGTTTCTGTTCTGCTGCTTCCATATGACATGAGTTACCCGTGAATAGTGTCTGGTTGTGTTTGTTGTGAGTCTGGCAGCAGCACCCACCTTCTGTGGGGATGATCTGCCATATTCCAAATGCCTGTTCCCTGTGTGGCGCTTGCAGTGACGTCAGGCTTGGGAAAGTAAACTGGTTTGAATTATTGATTGGTGATGGATGCATGTGTGTCTGTCTGCTGACCAGCAGCCAGATGAAAATGGATAAAATCCCCTCACTAAATGGATCAAGGAGCCAAGAAGTTTATTGTCTGGGATGATGTCATAGCAGAGTGCACAGAGAGGGTACAGAACTGGCCTTTGTTTTCTTCCTCTTCCCAGGACTGATTTACACACTATTTAGTAAAAAATGAAGCTGTGCTTACATAAATATATATTCTATTTCTATGGTAATTATATCTATGTATTACACGTATGTACATATATCATACATTTTTCTTTCTAGCATTAAAACTTGGCAAGTGTTCCGGCTTTATATTAAAGCATCCTGACAAGTGAAGTGCACCAAAATCTCCTAGAGTTTTCAGAAACGTGGAATTATAACACAAGGGTTATAAATCATTCACACTGTAAAAAAAAAATTAAGGATAACTGTGACCATAAGCAGTTCCATTTGTGATTTACATCTACAAACGCCTGGTGTTTTCAGACCCTGAGTTGTGGTTGTTGTTAACATTTACTTGGCAATAGAAATGATTTCTCTCAAAACACGAATCAGAAACGTTGATCAAGAAAACGAATTTACTGTGAGACACACGCTCTCAAACCGTGCCAGTTCGACATTTTAGAAATGTGTACGAGATTAGCTTAATTTAATTAGCCAGGAAAGCCTCCTCAGTGCTTTAGGAGGTGCTTGAGGGCACGGTGGTGATGGCAGAGCTCTCCATTGTGCTTAACTGCTGCAGGGGCGGAGAGATCTGTGCTCTCTTGGTTGGATTTTCATCCTTATTCTGGACAAAGGACACTTCTGGCCACCTGCATGTGGAACTTGAAGAGATAAAAGCTCCTCTCCAGCCTGCGTTGCCTTTCTGGTGGAGTTTACAGGGACATGAGTGAAGGTGTTGAGGTTAATGCTTTTACAGCCCTCTGAAATGCATCCTGGAATCACAGAGCCTCCTGAAGTTATCCCAGACAATTTAATTTCAGGGAGGATTCCCAGGAAGGCTCATGTGTGATAAAACATCGGGTGCTTTCTGGTTTAGTGGTCTGCTGCTCTTTTGGGACAGTGATCTAAAACGGACTGTGCACATCCTGCCCTAAATTGTGGAGGTTTTGCCGTGCTGTGGAAAAGTTTTAATTCCAGGCTAATGGTGCTTCAAACGCTTTCTGTGTGGAGCTTTGTAAAGCCCTTCCCCAGCCAAAGCTTGCAGCCAGTAGCCATCGATGAGCTGAGGCTTTCAGTGCTCTTGTTGTGCAGTTTGGAAGGTTGCTGGTTGTTTATTAGATGTTTTAGCTCTAATGGATCGCTTTGTGTGTGGGTGATATCACTCATGAACCCATTTATTGCAGAGGGAGCTGACAATATGTTTTTATCCTTTTTTTTGTGTGTGTGTGTACTTCATGCTTTGCTGCTATTCCTAAACCATTTTTCAGTCTGACTTCACTCTTGAAATATTGTCTTTATTACCTCTGATGGGATTTTCATGGCTTATTTCAACCATTAATTCTGCCTCAAATTGTTCGAGTGTTGTTTTGCATTTAGACTCGTTGGACTCTTTTTTTTTTTCCTGAATAAATCCGGTTTCTTTTCGCTTGGTAGCTATTAAAACAGGCAACTTTTCAACTGGTTGTGAGATTAATGTGTAATCTTCTGTAAGATTACAGTGGATTTTGCACTGCTGAGGATGGTGTAACAGCTTCAACTCCAGCTGAACTGGGTATGAGGGAGGCAGCTTTAGTTCTCTTAGAACCACAGAATTTAAACTGTGGAACTTGGAAAAGCTTTTTTTTGTAGCCTGGACTGAATTTTCACTTCGGAAGTGTTCATTAGCCCGTGGATATGGTTAAGATGGTTCTGACTGGAAGGGTTCCATCTGCGTTCAATTATTTCCTGTCTCTGTTACAGACAGAGGGAATGGGTGCAGGTGTGAAAATCCCCAGCAGGGCTGTAGGTAGTGGCTTCTGTTTTTGCCTTGTGAATTGTTAACTTTTCTCCAAAGCTTCCACATTCATGAAAACAGCCTGAATTCCAGAGCTGAAGAGGGAAATAAAACGGAATTTCTTTTTTGATGCTGGTATGTTATGGCATCATGTTATGTTCTTAATGGCAATTACTGACTGAAGCATTGTTTGCTGGAAGAACCCAACCCACAGAAGTTGATAGTTAAAGATCTCGGATCCCCCTGCAGAGGAGCCTTTCTTTACCATCATTACCACTAATGAAATACAGCGTTAATAGTTGTTTATCCCAACATCATCAAGCGCTTCGGCGCGAATCTTTGTTTTCCCTTCACACCTGTGGAGAGCCGGTGTCTGACAAACGGCTGTGTGCAAACAAGTGGAAATTGGAGAAGCGCCGCCAGACAATGGGTTCCTTTAAGGCAACTTTGCCTTTTATCAGCAAATTGAGCGCATGAGATCCGTTGTGAGACGTGGGAGTTCTCAGTCAGGTAGTGAATGTGCTCTAGATTTATTATACATTTATTTTAATAATCAGTAGGTCTTGAAGTAGATCTTTAACGTGATAAATGTGTAGAAAGTTTTTAATCCATATTTTTTCACCTTTGCAAAAACTTGGGAGCAAGGGGTTAATCCAGAATCGCTGTGCAGGGAGCTGAGAGTGTTTTTGGTGTGTTCTGTTGGTGTTTGAAATGATGCTGTGGTTCAAACACAGTCAAAGCAAGTTATTTGTTGACTGAATGAATATGAGGGCAAAGATGAGTCATGAATTTAACTGTAATTGGTTCACTGGGGAGACAGTCGTATTTTTTTCACTAATACAAATCTTATTTTGGAAAGACCATTTTATTTATTATGCTATGGGATAAAAATGTTTATTAGAAACGCTTGTTAAATGCATTGAAGAGCCCTGAGTATACATCTAAAATCTTTTCATGGGCAGCCCGTTCCTACAAGAACTTTGCATCAACTGGTATTAGACAAGGCAGATCAAACGTCTTTCACATGTATTTTTAAAATACCAGTCGAGATTCTTGGTATTCTGGGACTTCTAAGGTGTTTTGTTATTGATAAAGTCCACTTTAAATTAGGAGCTTTGACTTCAGTAACTGCAATTGCATTATTCATTTCTTAATTACTAAGTTTGATGCTCGTATCATGTCTTTGGAGTCCCAGGACACTTTCCTGATCTGTGCTGTGAAGTGATAAGTTTCTGGGTTGAGACTGAAGTGCTATTTTTAATCATTGCTGGTATAAATGGTTTGAGACCCAGTTACTGGAGGGAGCAGGTTGGGTGCTGTGGAATCATTAGAGCAGTGGATAGACAGCTCTCTGTAAATGGCAATTAATGTCACAGAATCACAGAATATTCTGAGTTGGAAGGGACCCACAAGGATCATCGAGTCCAACTCTTAACACTGTCTCCCTGGCGGGAATCGAACCCAGGTCTCCCACACACCAGGTGGGGACACTTACCACTGTACTAAAGTGGATTTTTTTTGTCCTTTCTTGTTCCAGCGTACCCCAATTCGGACAATCTCGAGCGTGAGGAAAGCTCAATCTTCCTGTTTTACTGTCAATAGGGGAAAGTTCTGGGTGGTGGTCTAGGTGTGATTTGATTCCCTGGAGCTTGAGTTTTTAAGATTGTCTGTTAACTGGGAAACCAAGTTTGGATTCTTGGTAATATATTTAAGATTTCAGTAGCTTTGTCACTATTTGATGATAAAACATTTTATATGTTAATGTATGTGTGGTAACACAGCTTAGTATTAGGGCTTGACCGTCTTCCAATTAGGCAGTCATTAGTCCTCAGGAGGCTTTGTGACTGGTTTCACTTTCTGTGTCTCACCCAGCCGGTTTCAAACTGGTTCTGTGGCTTTACCCTGAAGCTCTGCTGCTGTCCTGCAGTTCCCGGCATTGGTGAGCAGTCAGGAGTCAATGCTGTGAGTTAGAGCTCATGGTATTCACGAGTGAACGTGCAGGCCACTAATGTTGTGTAAAAAGCCTGTTTTGTCGTTGCAGAATGTCCTGGAAACACCCCTGTGGCTGCTCGTGGGTTTTGCAGCAGTTTGGTTGTTTGGTGTTTGAGAATGGTGTTGGTCACCTCTGCCACCACTCTGACCCAGGCTTGGTTTTAGAGCCCAAATTCTGCCTCATCTGATTTAAAGTTCTAATTATGATCTGGTAGTGTAGATACTGGTTTCAGTTCTGTTTGAGTTGTGTCTCGAAGAAGTGAAATAATGAGGAAGGAAAAAGTGAAGTAGGAAAGGGTTGGAAAACTCTTAGAAGGAGGGAGGGCATAGGATGTTTGTCTAAGCCTTTTAACGACAGAGGTAATGTTAAATAAGCGCTGTGTTTGTATGTATCTTAATTATCCTCAGGGTTTTTTTCTCTATATTTTTCTAATACCGTTTTCAGCATAACCATTTTTATATTTCACACAGGCTGGTCACAAAGAGTTTGACAACTAAGGTGAGGTTCCCTGAGTATCTGCAGACGACAGAGTTAATGATGGCCTGCTCTTCCTTTTCTTTCCAGAAAGATGAAGGCAGCGATGGCAGCCTGAGCGACAGCCACATCTCCCCTCCTGCCAAACGGACCCCCAAACATGCTGAGCCGGGCTGCAAAGACAAACCCAAACCCCGCGGCGCTGGGCAGCGAGAGGAGTGGAGCATCTCCCCTGGACAGTCCAGGTAACTGGAGGGAAAGGTGCTCCTGGCAGCTCTTCCTGCCTTGTTAACCCTCTGGTGCTCTTCCTGCAGCTCACGGGGGTGTTTGCAGACTCCGGTCCTCTCATCTCCCTGTTTCCTTTCTGTGTGCAAAATTAGAAAGTAATTTCTTCAGAAATGTAGAGTTCTAGATTCTTGATACGTCCAAATTTAGTGGAGTAATTGGTATTTTCGTGTAATCAGACTGTGAGATGTGACACTTTAATTAGGAAATGAGTGTTGTCATCTTCAGGGAACAGATCATGGTCAAGTTTATTTCTGGGGTTGTTTCAGCCTTTCATTCCTGTTTGGTGGTAGAGACTCGAGTGGATTTTATTTAATGCTGCCTCAGTTCTGCCACATCTTTATTACTTGGGAGTGAATTGATTTTGTTTTGTGACTGTGACTCATAGTATTTTACAATTCATAACTCTGATTACAGGTGAGGCAGTGTGCACAGTAGTATTTTCCTGATCCATGAACTTTCAGTTCATACTCATTCTTCTGTAGATTTCTTATTTATGTACAAATCAAAACTGTTCCTGTGACACTCCCTATGTGAGAGTGACTGTAAATCACCACTGGACTGTCCTCTGCTAGGATGGAGTTTATTTAGAAGCTTTGTAAATCCTAAAATAGACCTTTTTTGTTTACTTTTTCTCTCTTCAAACAGAATAAATGAAATACAGCATATTAATATGCCATGGTCACTGGGAATATGGTGAAACTTATGAACCTTCTATTTCTTTTTTTTTTTTGGAAGCCCTGGAGTGTTAATTGCCTTTGGGGAGCTGTGTCAGAGTTGTGGTGTGGAATTTAAGGGGGGGAATTAACAGGAGGAACACTGGAGGAGTTAATGAAACCCCCATGTTTAGATAATTGGGGGGACTCAGAATTGTCCCAGTTGGCTGAGGGATGTTGACGTTTGTGCTCTGTCCCCAGGTTAAGCTCCCAGCCTGGTGCTGCCCTCCCCAATGGACGGAGTTTATGTAAGTGCATCACAGCAACTCTTACATCTCACCACTCTGTGTCACTGATTTTCCTTGGTATGTTTTTGATAACGTTACTGATCACTTGGACCAGGAAAGTGACTCACTTATCTCAGGTTTTTTTCCTCTCTTGGCTGTGATCTTGATGTTTTCCTTAATTCTCAAATTATTGTCATCAGCTAATTTTGACCTTCCTCTCCCAGCTGATCTCTCTAAATTACTTATTGTTTATTTGAAATTCGGCCTTTTGTGATTGTTAACATTTCTTAACTCCACTCTTGCTTTGGAGAGACCTGCCCTGTGTGCAGCTCCTGCTCCCTTGAACTGTCTTCCTGTGTAATTGTACCTGACAAATTTAGCATTTCATTGCTGATCTCAGCCAAAACTTGGTCTTCTGGGCCCCTTTTTCCTCAATCCTGTCCTGTTTAGTTCTGTGTTGACTCTTTGTAGGTGTTAATTCATGAAGGATATGTGGTATTTTATTTATTTTGGGGGTTATTTATTTTGGGGGTTATTTATCAAGGGACAATCAGGAGTGGGGTCTGGTTTTACTGGGTGCTGTAGAGAGTAACTGGGAGCTGAGTATGTTTTATCTGACCCTTTGCTACCCTATTTGAGAGGCTCAGAATTGTCACTGTGGGCCAGCTGCACATTGTAGTATTGATGTTAATTTAAAAATATCAAATTTGAATGCCAAATTTTAATCACAAAATATTATTATCATGTAAGGCAACAAGCTGAAGGAATAGCTTTAGAAAAAATTTGATATGGCTGTTTAGCTCACATAAGTTCTGCTTTATTGTCCTTGCTAATTATTCTATGAATTCTTGTTTGTGGGAGTGCTGTTTCCTGCCTTTTGAAGCAGTAATGCACATTTCCCTTAGCTCTCAAAAGCCACCCCCTTCGAGGGGAGAAGAAGGGAGATGGGGACCACACCTGCATCAATGGAGACATGGAAGTCAGAAAAAGCTGTCGCTCCAGGAAAAACAGATTTGAGACTTTGAACCAGAGCCTGTTGTTTGATCAGCTGGTGAACAGGTACGTGGGGATGCTGGAGCTGTGTTCACAAAGCACCTTCAGGAAGGCTGGATGAGCTTACACTGGTAACAGTGTTCCATGATCGTTGAGGTCTGTAAGAACAGGTCAGACAAATGTTTGAGGATGATTCAGGCTCTCTGGAGTTTGCTCTTGCCTGGCAGAGCACACAGTGTTTTCCTTGTCCCCACCAACCCTGTTTCCTCTGGTATCAAACAGGATTTTACTTGAAATGGTTCTGTCACTCATCAGAGGTATTTCAGAGTTGTTTAAAATTGAGAGGAGCTCTCATCATGAAATCTTGACTTCACTGGCTTCCACCAGAACTTCCACTGTCTGGTTTCTAGGCAGGATTTCATCCTTTAGATTTACCTTCAAACAGCTCAAAAAAAAAAAAAAAAAAGGGAAGTCCTTTTCTGTGTGCCTTCTTACAGTATGACACAGTTATAGTAGAATTCCAGTGGAAACCTGCTAATAGAGAGCAGTAATGTGCTGTTCAAGACAGGTGGCCAAATAATTGACTTGGCCTGGCCAAAACTGGGTTGTTCTCTTCCTTAGCTATGAAGCACTTGGCCAAGGTTGTTATTTATGTACCACCAGTGTTGTGACAGCTGTTTACAAATACTCCAGATAATGAACATGTAGACTAGTTAAATGGCAGTGAGGTCAAACACCAGGTTATTAATTTCTGAGTATTACTGGTTTAACATAAAATAAATATCTTTAGCTTTTAGTGACTTCTTGAGGCCAGGGTAAGAAACTAAACCTTATGGGGTGGAACATTAATTGAATTCCCAATGCTGCAATTATGCAGGTAAAAAGCTTTACTTTCTTATTTTGCAAGTTTAATCTTATCATCTGCCATGTAGAAAGCTCTGCCTGCTGCTGTTTGTGGTCTGATGGTTGTGTCTGTGTGTTTCCCTGTATTTCAGCACTGCTGAAGCTGTCCTGCAGGAGATGGACAACATCAACATCAGGAGGAACAGGCGCTCAGGGGAGGTGGAGCGGCTCCGCATGTGGACAGACACGGAGTTTGTGAGTGACACAACTGTCAACAGTGGCTTTGGCAGACACCACACACTTGCTTGTGGCTCTGGCTAAAGTGCTCTGATGTTCTTTGATGGATGACACTAAAAAACTCAAGTAAAATTCATTTATAGTATAGACTAAATTATGTTTTCTTTATTAATAGTGGACTGCCGTGCTCTCGTGGTGTGGTGTTTGTGCTTTGGTTTGAGGCACACTCTGGTGATCTAGAAACAGCTCGAGTCACTCTCATCTGCTTTTTTGGCAAAACCACCTTGGTACCAATCCTCTGTATTATATATCAGATGGATTAGGTGCTGTCTGAGATTTATTTAGCTCCTCTGAACTCAGACTGCTTCTCACACAGTGTTGGCAAGGTTGGAAGAGGCCTTGGGGATCATCAAGTCCAACCTATAATCCAGCAGCAGCCCATCATCCAAACCCTGGCACTCAGTGCCTCATCCAGTCTGCTCCTGAACCCCTCAGGGGCAGTGGAAAAACACCCCAGGGCTGGAGACTGTGACGGGGAACACAGCTGATGGGAATGTGCCTTTCATTCCAGGAAAACATGGACATGTATTCTCGAGTGAAGAGGAGGAGGAAGTCACTGAGGAGAAACAGCTACGGGATCCAGAACCACCACGAGGTGTCCACGGAAGGGGAAGAGGAAGGTATGGGTTGGAAAGAACTGGGAGGGCTTGCCTGAAGTACTTCTGCAGCAGAGTTCTCCTTACCCTAAAGTAGCAATATTTCATAGCAATTGCACTAAAGCAAGCTGTGCAAAGCCTGGTTTGTGAGTGTTTATATACTGCATTTCCTTCTGTTTTTCATTGAAGCTTTCCTCACATTCCCTGTAACAATCCTCTGGTGATGAGTGTAGTTTACAGCTAAGTGTGTTCTCACTGGCTGCATGTTTCCTGTGTGCTGGGTGGTGGTTACCAGGAAGAATGTGGGATAGTCAGTCCTGTCCCCTTCCTTTGGGGAAGGTGTTCATTGAAGTCTCAGTTTCCTGTCCCTCAGCTGAATTTCAGGAGGCTGGTAGATGCATAACTGTATTTGAAATTTTACTTGCCTTTAAAAATCTGAGTGAAGCTGGGCCAAGGGGTTCAGAAATTCCTGAGAAAGAAGGGATTGTGGCTAACTTTGGTGGAATGATCAGCTTTTATTTTTAACCCCCCCAACAGAGTCTCAGGAAGAAGATGGAGATATAGAAGTAGAAGAAGCTGAGGGGGAAGAGAACGATCGGCCTTATAACCTCAGACAGAGGAAAACTGTGGAAAGATATCAGGCCCCTCCAATAGGTGAGGGATCAGCCAGGGCTGGGGGTCACCTCCAGCTCATAACTGTGGAGAAATTTAAAGTATTTCAGTTGGGAGTAACCTACAGTGACCATCTAGTCCCGACTGCCTGACCCTGTTTATTATTCTCCTGTAAATGATACACACCTGTCACTTCTCTTCCTCAGTGCCAGCCCATCAGAAGAAGAGGGAAAGCACGTTGTTTGACATCCACAGATCTCCTGCAAGAAGGAGCCATATCAGGTAAATGCCAGTCGGCTGGTGGGCACATTCTGGTGGCTTTAATGTAGCAGTGTTTAAATCCAAAGGTTCACTGTAACAAATACCTCCTTTCTCTTTTACTGAGACAAATCAGGTTAATGTTTTTGGGGTTTGTTTTTTTTTTCAGTTCAGATTTCATCTGAGGATTACCAACAACTTAATAAAATATTTAGCAAACGTAATTTCTGGCTCTTATGTTTTGTGTCAGAGAAGTCTGGAATACACCAAGTTGTCTTGGAAACTGTCAGTAGGGTTTTATGTAACAAAACAGCTGAGATTGCAGCTTAATGGGTTTTTTAAAAAATAAACTTAGTCAAAGCTTCAGGAAGAGAAATCTGTCCCTGAACAGAATCCAAGTCAGAGCTGAAACACTTACTGCTCAGTTGAGTGGTGTAGTGAGAGTGTGGAAAGCAAATAAAGTAACAGTGGGATCTTGGGATCCTCAAGTTGTTTTGTAATACAAGTAAGAGGATGTTCTTTTTTTAATTTGAAGTTCATATGGCATTTGTTGGATAATCTCTGGGTTTGTATTTATCATTAAGTTATGAAGGGTGTGAAAGTTGTTCAGATTTAGCCTGCTCATTGCTCCCACTCTCACTGTGTCCCTTCTTCTCAGGGCACTGTCAGGAAAGCTCTTCCCAACTGTGTGATATTCTCCTGGTGAATTGATCTCATTTTTGGTCATGGAGCATTAAAGCTGACTGGCCATGATACTCAGTTTGCTGAGTTATCCTAAAATAAGGAATGGTGCATTCAGACTTTAAATGGTAATTTGACTTGGCCTCAGATCAGGAGTTAAACTCCTGTACAGGTATTTTGTAAAACTGTTCTGCTTTTCAGCATTAATAACCTCCAAAAGAGATGATGATACACTTTGGGAAATATGGATTTTTTTCCCAGAGAATATTTAGAGGAAACCATCAAACCTGGCAAAGAAGCCTCGCTGTTTCTGTTGTGTTAGAGGTGGCTACAGTGGTTGGGAGCTTTCCTAAGTGATTAAATACTCAAATCTCATTGCTGAGGCAACATGGGTTGCACCACATTTTACGTGGTTCTGCTGTTTGAGTGATGCTCATATTGAGGTCAGGTCATCCCTGTGGCAGTGAGAGATGCTGTTCCCCTCTCAGATTATTTGGAGGCTAAAACTTGTGTGCATGTCAGACCTGAGCAGACTTGACTTCCAGAACACCCCCAGCATGCCCCTGTGGTGCAGCAAGGAGTGAGTTCTGTGTCTGTGTTCCCCAGGAGGAAGAAGCATGCCATTCACAGCAGTGACACCACCTCCTCGGATGAAGAACGTTTTGAAAGGAGGAAATCCAAAAGCATTGCCAGGGCAAGGAACAGGTACCAAACATTCCTGGCCTTTAGAAGGGTTTGGACTTGTGTTATCCATCAGAAAACAGGCAGAGCTAGTCTAGAATGTTTTAGCAGTTGGGTTACGAGACAAACAACTTGTGTTTAGTTGAAATAGATATTTATTCTTGTCATGCCCCAGTTAATTCAGTCGTGTTCCTGTCCCAGCTCTTCCCTCTCATGTAACAATTCTACACGCCCAGCACACATTTTGTCCACCTTACCTGTATTTAGCAGTTACCCATCTAAAAGTGGAAGGTCTGGCAGTAAATTTGCTCACTGCCACACATCCACCAGTCGGAAAATTTGGCAGGAAAAATTTCCTCTTCCGTCTCTTCCCACCTGGAGTTCAACCCCAAAGTGTAGTTCTTCCCCTCAAGCAAACCAACCCAGTGGAACTGTATTTATTTGTTGGAGTTTTATTGTCGTTGAACAGGTGCCTGCCTTTAAACTTCAGAGCAGAGGACTTGGCCAGTGGAATCCTTCGAGAGCGCGTCAAGGTCGGGGCCAGTTTGGCTGATGTTGACCCAATGATTGTTGATAAATCGGTAGGTTTTGTTGGAATGTTTTATTTTCCTTCCCTCAATTATGTGTCAACAGAATTCTCCACAGAGCTGAAGTGAATTCACAAGAAGCTCGCTGATCTTTATTTTTTTTTAAACTTTCCAAAGCTTTTTGTCTGTTTATTCCTCTGGCCTGTATTTAATAACAAGCTACTTATATATCATAATTAAGGCAAAATATTGATTATTGTTATATTAATATTTTCTTTTGTGGAAAGCTGTTACAATACAAACTCTGTGTGCTTTTTCTTGTTTCCCAAGGTGTGTTTTGACAGTATAGGGGGGTTGAGCCATCACATCCTGGCGCTTAAGGAAATGGTCGTGTTTCCTCTGCTCTATCCAGAAGTGTTTGAAAAATTCAAAATTCAGCCACCCAGGTAGGTGTATTTACTCTTGCTGTTTTATTTTATAAAGTAAAGTAAGCTCTGAAGGATGCTTCACTTGAAAACACAGAGGGGATTGGTTGCTTCCCTTGAAATGCTTTCCAGTTCAAATAGACTTATTTATTTGCTTAATATTATTTATATTATATTTGCTACCCCACTTGTCTATCAGATTGTCATAAGCAGGATGAAGAGTTAAAAAAAATCTAGTTTTTCTTGTGATAGGAAGGTAAACTTTGGGATTTATTAAATAAAAGAATTCTCAAGTGTTCTATTTAGTAGTACCTTGCCTGTTTTTCCCTGTTACGTTATTAAACGTTACTAACTCAAGTGAAATGCTGATGTTTCTTTTATAGATGTAATCTCAGTAATGTTATATTATGATTTAATATTAATTGGGCATCTTGGTTCATGATTCAAATGGGTGCATGGAATCTAAGTAAACTGAGAATTTTGGGGTATTTTTGTTATTTAAGGGAATTACAATTACTTCTTTCCACAGAAGTAACAAAAACTGATTCAAGTATTGTCTAAGGAGGTATTTAATGTAAAAGAATCCTTTGGAAACCTTTGATCTGTAAAGAACATTAATCAAATCTCCCTGATTTGAAACCGTAAAACCAACTTAGATTTTTACCAAGTCGTGTTCATGCCCTCCACAGTAACATGAGCTCTCAAGCCTTTCTTCTCCAGGCTCCCTGTCTTCATTCTAAAACTCGACTTGGAGTTTTTCAGGAGACGTAAAATACCTTTGTGACTGTGTCGATCCATTTATCTTCAGGGGCTGTTTGTTCTATGGTCCTCCTGGAACAGGTAAAACCTTGGTAGCTAGAGCTCTAGCTAATGAATGCAGTCAAGGGGACAAAAAGGTGGCTTTCTTCATGAGGAAAGGAGCAGACTGCCTCAGTAAGTGGGTTGGTGAATCTGAGCGGCAGCTTCGCCTCCTTTTTGACCAGGTTAGAAGGAAATACATATTTCTTTTTTTTCATGTAATTTCTCTGTGGTTTTTTTTTTATATGTGGTTTAGGCAGCCGGAGTTTATTTGTAGTTGGAATTAAAAGACTGTTTAAGCTTAATGTTAAACAAAAAGACTGTTTAAGTTTTGGTAAGTTAAACAGGGTTTGTCCCAAATGTCCATTTAATGTTCATTTAACACAGTTAAAACAATAGAGGAAAGCTGACAACAGCTTTTCTTCTCTCAAAACTGAGGGGAAGAAATCTCTTGACTTGGCCATTGATGAGGAGAAATTTAAAGGTTAAATCAACGAGTCTGAGAGTGAGACATCCAAGATAAATGGCTGGGTGTCTGTTTCAGTGTCTTTACTTGCCTTGGGAGAGATGGAACAAAGTAGAATCTGATGGAGCATTAAAATGCTCCTGTTTGCTGTGAGGGGAAGGCTCTTCTCTCCCAGCACCAGTAAAGCTGGTGCACTGGTGCCATCTGCCTCGCTCCAAGCAGACTGCAGCTCCCCAGTAGATGTGTTAGTTTAACATGTCAATGCTTTGGATGGATAAATGACGCATTAAAAGCGAATTAATATTATTTTTTATTTGTTTTTTGCATACCAGGCATACTTGATGAGACCCTCCATCATCTTTTTTGATGAGATAGATGGTCTGGCTCCAGTCCGTTCCAGCAGGCAGGATCAGATCCACAGGTAATAACTTCTCTTATCTTGGCAAACTCTGAAATGTCATTTTTGCCCAGTTTCCAGGCGAGGATTTTACTGTTTCTGGAGCCCACTTAGAGTAGAAAGGATCTTTTCAGTCCTTCAGGCAGACTCTAATTTGCTGGGAATTATTAATTATTAATGGCAAGGCTTCCACAGCTTTTCTTTTGGTGGCTGTTTTCCTTTTGGTCACAGTTTTTGAGCTGTGGACAGTTTGTGTGTTACCAGCCCAGCAGAACAACCAGTTGGAACAAATTTATTATAAGAGAATTTGCATTTGAAAATGCCAAAAAAAATTGCAAAAAAAAATTGCAAAAAAAAAAAAGTAAAAGATTTCCCTCTACATTATTCTTCTGAAAAAATCTCTTTCAGCTCCATAGTGTCTACTCTTCTCGCCCTCATGGATGGACTGGACAATCGAGGTGAAATCGTTGTCATTGGTGCTACAAACAGGTTGGATTCCATAGATCCTGCACTCAGGAGACCTGGTCGCTTCGACAGGGAATTCCTTTTCAACTTGCCTGATAAAAAGGTAAAACCTAGACAGGAGATTGGTTAATAAGCATCTTTTGGGGATGTTAAACATGACCAGGCTTATGGAATATTATTATTTTATTATTGTCTATTTTATGTATCTCAGTGATACGTCAAAACCAGGTAAAACAGCTGCAGATTCACGTGAACAAATAATATTTTTGTCCAAAGTATCACATGGATTTGGTTTTGCTGCTTTTGATCTCATGTTTTAATTATTTTTTTTAAATCAGGCACGAAAGCACATTTTACAAATCCACACCAGGGATTGGAACCCCAAACTGTCAGATCCTTTCTTAGGAGAACTGGCTGAGAAATGTGTTGGTGAGTGTTACACTGTTCCTGTTTTACTGTGTCAGACTTGGCAGGTGTGTTGAATGTATACAGAAATCTTACCTTTCTAAGATTTCCTGTACTTGGAACAACACCCTTTGTAATAACTAAACACGTTTCTGTCTTACTAAACCACAAAATGAGTAGCTTGTAGTGGTTTGGAAATCCGAATTTCCTTTCTGTAACATCCCTGTCCTTGTGTAGGATGTGTGCCCTCAAAGAGAAGTGAAGTTGGAATTGGAATCTTTAGGTAGATTTCTCATTAAATTAATTTATTACAAAAGAGGGAGACTTGTGGGGGTTTTTGTCTACTTATTGAGGGAAAGAAATCAGTATTTGTGTGTGTCTTTTTTTGGTTTTTGTTTGTATTTTACTGACTGGCATGCTCTCCTCTGACACAAACCCAACAAACTAACCAGCCTTTCTAAAGATGAATTTTTTTCCAGGTTGCTAGCACAGAACAGCCTCAGAGTGTAGCCTTAGGTAGGGGGAACACATTTAATACACCTCTGGAGCTCCCAGAGATTCATCCCCTGTCAGTCACCTGCTTGGACAAGCACTGAAGTTCTCAGAGGAGGGACAGCCTCAAATACCTGTTCTCTTGGATCCGGCACCTCAGAGACTCTCAGGACTTTAAACTGAACCTCAGTCCCTTCAGTACATCCCAAATATCCTCTTCATCCACAGGGGCATCCTTCACCGAGGCAGCATCCCTGAGCTTTTGATGCACAAAGACCTCAGCATCTTCTGGTGAGGAGAACGCAGAGCTGTCCAGCAAACCCCAGTTGGTGTGAATCCTGCTTGATTTGTGCCAAGGCAGTGGGAGAGAGGGGGATAGGTGGGAAATAACCCAGAGGTTCCTTGGAAAATTTACAGTGTTTTTTTCCTTGGGAAGGCAGTTGTGTGGTTTAAAATTTCAGACAGCAGGGAAAGGTGTTTGTAGGTTTGGTTCCAGGACATTCTTTGTGCTCCATAAAACCTGTGGAAGAGCCAGCTGACAGAAAGGAATCCTTTTTCTGTTTTCCTTGTCTTTGCTACTCTCCAGCTGCTGTCCATTTGATTGTCTCCATTCTGTATCTTGGAATTTAAGTGTTCCCATACATCCAAGTTTAAAACCTTGGGCCTTTCCAGAGCAGCTGGAGTAAGACTGGTTTATCATCTTCACCTCGAGATTGCCTCATCATTTCCATGAGTGAAATCAGCAGCACCTTATGGTTTGGGCAGAGTTTGCCCTTTCCTTGTGGCTGTTCCCAGGCTTGATGACACCCAACTCCGACCTTTTGGATCCTAACGAAGCAAACTGCTGAAATATTCCCAAAGAACACAACTGTGGGAAGCAGCAGGTGTGACTCAGGGGGTGCAATTAGAAAGGAATTGGAAGGGAAGAGCCCCAGGTTCTTTCCGGAGGGTTGATTTTTGTCCCAGGTGTTGTGGATTCCTTCCCTTGGAGGGGATTTCTGTGGCCTCAGGACTGCAGGGTGTGAGGGGAAGGTGCAGCACAGCGTTGCTCAGAAGAACACACCCCCCTGCCTCATTAGTGCCTTCCATAAACGCAACTAATTACTGTGCTTTTCCTTGCTGGAGATGAGTCCCAGACACCCTCAGCTTCATAAATACTTTATTTCTTGTTCTTACCCCTTGTTCTGAGTGGTACCTTTCTGCAGGTAGAGGGGCTGTTACCTCTGAACTGAGTTTTGTAGGAAACAAATCCTATCAGCAAAAGAAGAAGTGTGAATTCCTCCATCTGTCATCTTGCACTGAAACCTGGATTTATAGCATCAAAATAAATTCAGGTTATTTACTCTTGCCATGATACATTTCATTTTGCTTTGCAATACTTCCCTCATGGTTTTCTTCCTCTTGCTCAGTGTGCTTTTGCTTTTTAGGTATAAAAAGCACTTCAGTGTTTCACAAGGCACCAGATTTTGGCAGGTTTTTGTCTCTGAAATGGATGTACAGAATGCACAAGAGAGTCCCTCAAAAAAGAGACACCAATTATTAGTCTTCAGTTGTAATTGCTCCTGAGGAATGAAAAGTAGAAATGGAGACTAATTGTGTATCTGATCACCTGAGAATTTAATTTTAAAAATAGGCTACAGGCTATTATTTCCTAATTCTGCAATTCTTCGGAGATGTGCAAGCGGTGATTAAAATGACTGTTAGAAAGTGATATTACAGCATTTATTAATAGAAAAATGGGAAGGGAAGTAGCTCCTGAGCTGCTGAACCTTTTGTCACGAAGATACTGAAGTAGTTTTTAAGGTGACAGGCGTTCAGCGTGCTGTGTGTCTCCAGGATATCTTTGGTTTAAGCTTATTTCAAGGTAACACGGGGATGTGAATTGCTACATAAACTTCAGGTCACACAGTGTGGCTTCATCAAGTTTACACAATTATGGCTGCTAAGCTTTTTATAAATTACAAATTGCAGGAGTCATCTGATGTTTGTGGTGATCTTCCATCTGGGTTTTTCTTTGGTTTTTTTAAGGAATTATTTTCAAGTATGTATGTTTTACAGTCCTTGAAAGATGGAACCACGGTGCCTCAAAATGCAGGAGCACGTTAATAATCTTCTGCTGAGAAAGATGGAAAAATTTAGAAATCTAATTTCTAGCTCTGGGGAAAGCCCCCAAACAATTAGTGCTGCCAAAGACACAGAGGTATTAAGTCTCTCAGTGTTTCATAATTATCAGATCTATGTTTTTCAGTGATGGTGATTAAGCAATTACAGGTAGCCACCCGTTGATACTTCTGAAGATAGACTAAATTAAAATTCTAATGCATTTTAATTTCTCCTTTGGATTATATTAGTGAAATTGCAAGACTCTAAAAAGTCTAAGACATTTTTATTGACAGAACTTAACGTTTTTCCAAGAGTCCAGAGTATCTTTTTTTCACAAGAGGTTCCATTTCTTTCATATTCGACTCATGAAACGTTATTCTTTACAGCCTGAGAAAATGAGCAGTATAAAAGTTGAAGTCAGTGTAACAAAAATCACTTTACATGAATATATTCTTTAGCAGCAGAGATATTACAGGTTCACAGGTTATCCTGAGCTGGAAGGGACCCACAGGATCATCCAGTCCAAGTCCCCACCAACTAGACCGTGTCACTGAGCTCCTAAAAGAAGAGGAGAGGGCCTGGCCTGGTGAAATTGCACGTATATTTATACAATATTAGGGAAGGAGAGCACTGACCCAGGGCTGAAAATATACCATATGTCATATAGTGAAAATGTTGGTAATTTTAACCTCAGTGTGGAATTCATTTCTCAGTGTATTTAACACACCTGTCTAATTTTGTGCTCCACACCACTGTCACCGATAGTGACCCGATACCTTTCAGCAGACGCTTTGTGGACCTTTATTGAAGTGTTTTTAGCCTGAGGCATGTTTGTGAGGCCCGGCAGAGCTGTTTGATGGAAGGTGTGTTTGTGTTTGTGTGTGCACCAGGGTACTGTGGAGCCGACATCAAAGCACTTTGCACGGAGGCTGCCCTGCTGGCCCTGCGCCGCCGCTACCCGCAGATCTACATGAGCAGCCAGAAGCTGCAGCTGGACGTCTCCTCGGTGGTGCTCAGCGCCCAGGACTTCTATCACGCCATGCAGAACATCGTGCCCGCGTCCCAGCGCGCCGTGACGTCCTCGGGACACGCGCTGTCCCCCATCGTCAGGCCCCTGCTGGAGCGGACCTTCACCAGGCTCCTGGAGGTGTTGCACAAGGTGTTCCCTCACGCCGAGTTCAGCCAGGCTGACAAAAGTGAAGGTGTGTGGTTTGGCTGCTTTTACAAACCGTGTTTCAGTCTGGAGGTACCTCAGCTGGCTTCCTTCCCCTCATGGTCTTAAATCTGATGGGTGTTAGGACACGTCATAAGTGTCCCCACCTGTCGTGAGGGAGACGTGGCTTCGATTCCCGCCAGGGAGACACTGCTAAGGGTTGGACTCCATGATCCTTGTGGGTCCCTTCCAACTCAGAAGATTCTGTGATCATTAAAGCATTAAATCTGTCAGTGTTTTTGGGACATAAATACAATTTGTGTGGTTGCCAAGTTATTTTTGCCAGTTCCAAGTTGTGGAATGCCATAAACTGATCTACACAGAATGGGGTCCCAGAGGTGTGAGGGCCATCCATTAAAAAAAAAGAACTCTCAAGTAATTTACAATTCAAATAGAAGAAATAATGGGGCATAGTCAAAGGCCAGAACATAAAAATATAAATAAAAATATAAAAACATAAAAATATACCATAACATAAAAAATTAGTGAGGTAGCATTGCTCAGTGTGTTAGGAGCTGAAATGGATGCTGCCCTGGGTGCTGTGGATAATCAATTGTGAAGATACATGAGCTAAAGTTTAATATTTTCTTTTACCTTAGTTTTTCTTCTTAACCCCTTGAATCCAAGAAATACTTGTACAGTATTTAATTTGGTTTGGTTTTTTAAGTGATAAGTACTTGTTATTCTGAATTCTGATATTTATGGACAGTTTTAACTCATTTTTTCTACATTTGAAGATTGCAGTTTTGTGTAAATCGTAATAAATGTCTTTTCTTGTTTGTGTGTGTACCTAAAAGTGATAAATTTCTAATTAATGCATCTCTTGGAACAGATGTACCAAGTCTAATATTAGATGATAGTGAAGATGAGAATGCTTCATCCATCTTTGAGACAAGCTGTCACTCAGGATCACCAAAGAAACAGTCCTCAGCTGCTATCCACAAACCCTTCCTGCATTTTACCATGTGAGTGTTCCTCTGAGTGCACACAACCACCCAGATAAAAGATGTGTGAGACATCTGGAGGAGTCTTTCCTCTATGAATTGCGCTGGTTGTAGTAATTAACAATAATCGGCATTTATTTGGTTTGATTGAGAATAGTTCTAGATCACTTTAGGTGGTGGTTTCTGCGGGGAGTTTGCTGAATAAGGAGAATTAATTTAGAAAAGCTGCTCAGGAGTGGTGGTGTTTAGCAGAGCCATCTTGTGGAAAACTGCTAAAATTCTGGTGCTCAACTGTGATGCCAGAACACAATTTATGGAGAACAATTTAATTTAAGGATTTAAGTTCAAGTACTTAAAGGTACATAGTGAAGTATTTTAATGACAAAATTACATAATGCATAATACCTTTTCATAAGTTGTTATAACTTTTATAATCAGCTTTCTGTGAATGGAAAAGGCTTTCAATGGAATAACCTAATGCTTCTCTCATGTCTCAATCATCCATAAAACAGGACAAACCCCCCCCAAAAGAATCAAACCCAACACAAAATCCCAACCCTCCCCTTGTAAGAACTACTGAGAATTTCCTCAAAACAAGCAAAAAATTTACCTTTGGAGGTTTTCCTTGTCTCTGGAAATCTACTGAATAGAAATAATGATTTTATTCAATCCTACTTCAGGTCCTGTTTCTCAAATAAACTCTTGAAATATTCAGTGCTTCTTGGAAATCTCGGGCAGCACTTCAGGGCTGAAAGGCTTGCCCTGGGATTCCTGAGGCTGATGAAGAGATCCTTTAGTAGTTAGGACTGAACTAGACACGATTAAATTGCTTGTCTTTACTGTAAGTCCAGAAAGTCTTTTTATATGACCAGAGAATTAGTTCAAAATAAAGTGGTTATAAATGAGTTTTGTCATGGGTTGGCCAAGGCGTTGAGCTGGCCAGGGCGTTGCGTTCAATGTCATCATCAATTCAATAGCTTGATGATGTTTTTGATGAGTCTGAATTAAATGCTTGGCAGGCCCAAGGTAAGGCAAAACCTGAGTTATTTGGACTTGGAGTAGCGTTGAGGGATAGTTGAGCACATCAGGTTTTTTAGGCTGTTGTAGCAAGCTGTTACTCATTACTGCAAGTCGTCGTCTTGCAGGTTCTGAAATACCTGTTAATTGACCTTGTAAGTGTTGCCTTGCAGGTCAGCGTATCACCAGCCCACCTCCTACAGACCCAGGCTGCTGCTCTCCGGGGAAAGAGGCTCTGGGCAGACGTCCCACCTGGCTCCAGCCCTGCTGCACACTCTGGAGAAGTTCTCTGTGCACAGGCTGGACCTGCCAGCTCTCTACTCAGTCAGTGCCAAAACGCCTGAGGAGTCCTGTGCACAGGTGACACTGCGGATTCTCTGGGAACCAGTTCATTGTGGAATTCTGGTGGAGATCAGTTACACCAGTGCGAGGGCAGCCAGCTGAAATGGCACCTAAAATCCAGATTTCCACAGGCTCCTTCTGTTTTCATGTTTAAAGTCAGAGGGTGATGCGGATCTCTCTAGGGACTAGTGAGAGTAATTACGTTTTTAACCTGCCCACTCATCACAGATCAGTGACATCAGTATGTTTAATCTGGTTATTCCGTGCCTGATGTGCATTTTATTCCCTATTGTATAAATTGGTGTGCTGTGCTTCTAGTTCACTTGCTTGCTGTTAAATGTTTCAGGTTCCAAACCAGTTTGGGGTGGGTTTTGGATGGATTGCAGAGCAGTTGGATTGTTCAGTCACGACAAGTTTTTAGAACACATGACAAGGAGTTTCTCATCCAGGAATTGAATGCCGCAGCTGAGAGTCAAACTTGAAAGTCTTGAAAAGACTTGAAATTTGTTCAAAGTTCAAAGACTTGAAAGTCTTTGTGGTTAAAATATTTTATTCTTCTGCAACATTTGTCTATGGAAAATGACTCATATTTGTGATATTTTAATGCACCAGAATCCTGTTGCTCACTCCTGACACCGAGTCCCTTAATTTAAATCTCCCCATTTCTCTCCATCAGATCTTTCGTGAGGCTCGAAGGACAGTCCCAAGCATCGTTTACATGCCCCATATTGGTGACTGGTGGGAGTCTGTCAGTGAAACTGTGAGAGCCACTTTCCTCACTTTGCTGCAAGATATACCATCGTTCTCCCCCATATTCCTGCTCTCTACCTCGGAGTCCATGTTCAGTGAGCTGCCTGAAGAGGTGAGTTTGTTGTGGAAGGGGGACACTGTTGTTTTGATCAGGTGGAAACACCTTGTTTTGTAACGGTTTTCTAACTTACATTTTCAGTTTGACACATTTTAAATGAATATTAATTGATGGATTGTCGTTTTCCTGGATGAGGGATGTATGTCCATATTACTGATATTCATAACCTCCATAATCTCTGCTGAGAGGACAAAATTGTTCATTTTATCAGTTGTTAATTTTGACAAATTACACCATTATAATTATTTGCAGATGTACTCCTGATGCCTGACCTTTATCTTTACACCTCCTGAGGCTCAGGATGGGGGAAGGACATTCCTTATTCTTTTCTCCTCAACATTTTCTTTGTGGGATTTTTTCTTCTCCTGCCCTTTGTCTTCCTTTCACTGCGGAGGGGTGGCCATTGTCAGGACCATGGGATCCTACAAGTTTAGTTAGCACAGAAAATTCAGTGAGAATTACAAGTTTTGTGTTTGCTGGGAGGTTTTACTGTCTGTGCCTGTTTTAATATGGTCACTGATCATGTGTTTTCGAGTGGGGGCTCAGTTTGGNAAATATATATATATTAAAAAAAAGAGATTTGGAGGGGCATGATCCCAAGAGCCAGGGCGGTGTTCACACATACTTCCATCAGCTGACTTTGTTTTTTGGTGCCAGCTCTCGGCGCTCTGGAGGTGCTGCCGCTGGCCCTGCCCTGCCCTGCCCGGGAGCTGTCGGAGGCAGAGAAGCAGCGCATGGAGGACCAGGAGGAGAACACGCTGCGGGAGCTGCGCCTCTTCCTCAGGGACGTCACCAAGAGACTGGCCACAGACAAGCGCTTTAACATCTTCAGCAAACCGGTGGATATTGAAGAGGTCTTGTTTCAGTGACGTGCAAACAATGCAGTTAAAGCTGAGACAGAGTAGGACTTAAAAAGAAGGAAGTGGTTAAGTTGAAAAATAGGTGTTTGGTCCGTGATCTTCCCAATGTGAAAGGTTGATTTTTGGCTGGTGGGGCAGTCACAGCNTGCAACATTTGTCTATGGAAAATGACTCATATTTGTGATATTTTAATGCACCAGAATCCTGTTGCTCACTCCTGACACCGAGTCCCTTAATTTAAATCTCCCCATTTCTCTCCATCAGATCTTTCGTGAGGCTCGAAGGACAGTCCCAAGCATCGTTTACATGCCCCATATTGGTGACTGGTGGGAGTCTGTCAGTGAAACTGTGAGAGCCACTTTCCTCACTTTGCTGCAAGATATACCATCGTTCTCCCCCATATTCCTGCTCTCTACCTCGGAGTCCATGTTCAGTGAGCTGCCTGAAGAGGTGAGTTTGTTGTGGAAGGGGGACACTGTTGTTTTGATCAGGTGGAAACACCTTGTTTTGTAACGGTTTTCTAACTTACATTTTCAGTTTGACACATTTTAAATGAATATTAATTGATGGATTGTCGTTTTCCTGGATGAGGGATGTATGTCCATATTACTGATATTCATAACCTCCATAATCTCTGCTGAGAGGACAAAATTGTTCATTTTATCAGTTGTTAATTTTGACAAATTACACCATTATAATTATTTGCAGATGTACTCCTGATGCCTGACCTTTATCTTTACACCTCCTGAGGCTCAGGATGGGGGAAGGACATTCCTTATTCTTTTCTCCTCAACATTTTCTTTGTGGGATTTTTTTCTTCTCCTGCCCTTTGTCTTCCTTTCACTGCAGAGGGGTGGCCATTGTCAGGAGCATGGGATCCTACAAGTTTAGTTAGCACAGAAAATTCAGTGAGAATTACAAGTTTTGTGTTTGCTGGGAGGTTTTACTGTCTGTGCCTGTTTTAATATGGTCACTGATCATGTGTTTTCGAGTGGGGGCTCAGTTTGGCCTTTCAATTTGTTTGGTTTTTCTCCAGGTGAAATGCATTTTCAGAATCCAGTACGAAGAGGTGTTTTACATTCAGAGACCAAGCCAAGAAGACAGGTGGCAGTTCTTCAAAGGGTTAATCCTTGACGAGGCAGCAATGCCCCCACCAAGAAGGAAACAGGCTGGTAAACTAAGTCACAGTACAACCCATAATAATAATGTTCGATTTTGTGTCATTTCCTGGGAAGTTGACAGTGTAAATTCCATGTGACAGTGTTAATAAGGGTCAGTTTAAGGAAGATGGGGAGCTATGGGATTGAGGATGCAGTGAGAGTTAGATGCAGGGGGCAGATTAAATATATATAAAAATATATATATAAAAATGAAATTTGGAGGGGCAGATTAAATATATATATAAAATGAAATGTGGAGGGGCAGATTAAGTATATATATTNGGAGTATGGTTTGTTGCCAGTGACCTGTTGAAAAACCTCCTGCACTCCTGTCAATTTTATAACCCAAACCAGCACTTTCACTTGCCAACACTCCTGTCCTTACCAGCCTTCCTGAAATACTTGAAACCATGAATATAATTTAAATGATAAATTTATCATCACGGACATGATGGTATTGAGAAAGTGATGTGTGTTCTGTGATGTGTTCAGCAGTACTGGTATGTTGAATAATTTCAGCAGCAATGCTTGTGGGTGCCATTAATCACATAATTCATTAACTGGAGTGTGCACACCTCACGGAGGAGACAGTTCCATCTGCAGGTCCGTTTTCAGGTGCTGCTGTTATGTCCATTATTGTAGGAAACTCTCTCACACTTTCTCTCTTCATCCTTGTAGGAGTCTCTAAAGAAACTAAGAGCACGTGAAGAAAGAACATTTAACTCTCCTTGTTTTGTAGATGGAGAGAGTCAAAATGTGAATTCCTTATTTACAGTCTTGCTTGGACACTCCTAATATCCTTATTTTTATTTTTTTTATGAACTTTATTACAGCAGCTGTGCTGATGCATTTGACTCTCAAGCTTGAGACCCTTCTGGGGTCATTAATATATATATTTCTGTGTGCTCTTTGTGTTCAGGTTTCAGATTACCTTGAAGTCATCAAAGAGCCCATGGACCTATCGACAATAATAACCAAAATCGATAAACACAACTACTTAACAGCCAAGGATTTTCTGACAGACGTTGACCTGATCTGCAGCAATGCCTTGGAGTACAACCCGGACAAAGATCCTGGAGGTAAGAACCGGCTTTGGTTTGACCTGAAAGCCTGGTATTTCACCCCATTTTTGGTGCTTATCCAGGTATTTAATTAAACGCGTGCCATGTGATCATTGGGATGAGCAAGTCCTGGGAGTCTGTGCTTCCATGTAGTGCACTGGGGGACGCGGTAAGAGCAGAACTCCTGCACTCAGCTGTTTTCTAATGAATTAGGGTTTGGAGTTCCTTTGCAGGTCTGTAATTTGGAGAGCTCTGCTGAGAATCCCTGCACACAATCTGGCTGCATTTCAGAAATTAAACCCCGTGTATTTGGGGACGGAGATAAAAACAGGATAAATCACCAGGCGAGGAAGTCAAGTTGCAGCTGATTAGGAGAGATTAGGCAGCATTGTCTTGACAAAGTGTGATGGGATGCTTTCAATTAAAACGGAATTTGGAGGCTGTTTGTGCTCCGAGCTGAGGAAAGAGCAGCTTCAGGAGTCAGCAGTGAAACGCCAGCAGCAAAGAGCACTCCTTTTTAGTAATTGTATTTAAAATGTGACATACTTGGAGATTGGGGTCCATCTCAAGATGTAGTTCCATCAAACACCCATCATTTGATTTTTTTAAAATTTTTTTTTCCCTCTCCTTTCTCTTCCTCCTTGGCAAGGGCATCCAAGCAACGTTTTAAAGTTTAATATTTCAAGATTACGTCTTCAAAGAATACAGTGGGGTTTTTGTAATTACAAAACTTAATGCTCCAGAAATACATGGATAAAAACTTCCAACTCCCAGTGGATTTAAGGTGTTGGGCTCTTTTGTGATGGCCTTTTTCACTCAGCAGTTTTTTTTTCCAGCTGTAAAAATTCGCTGTTTCTAGAATTACAAACCCTGCTTGATAAATGCTCGCTAATAGTCTTAATTGTTGTCTTGAAAGATGATTAAAACATTCAATCTGATAGCTGTATAATATGTTTTAGGCATTAGTGTTGCTGCTTGCTGTTGAAGTACCTCCATCAGCTGGGAAAAGTAATTCCGTGGGTGGAGGAATTGACAAATTAAAGATGTTTGTACTGAAGGAGAACAATGAGTGTTGTAGGTTTTATTGAAAAGCAACGTTCTGGGTGTCAATTTTCTTTACTTATTAAAGTTACAATTACTTTTCAAATGTCAGCAGTGGGATAATTTCTGCGTTTCAAAGGCAGGGGAACTAGCTGCTGTTTGTGGGTTTTTTTGTGAGCTGCATTTTGGCTTCCAGCAGTTTGTCCTGTTCCTCACATAGACACAAAAAACACACCCAGGGCTTGTTTCTGGCCACTTTTTGTCAATGGACTGAAATGAGAAACACTTAATTAAAGTCAGGAATAAAATAATCTGTATTAGCACAATTTTTGGATTTTCTAAGAGTTGTTAAATAATGACTTAGCAATAATTTCAGGTTAAAGGAAAAAACCCACCTAAGAATTCACCTAACAGCTTAATCTGTTTATTTGATCTGTTTATTTGATGTGTTTCCCAGATAAAATCATCAGGCACAGGGCGTGCACGTTGAAGGACACTGCTCATGCCATCATTGCTGCCGAGCTGGACCCCGAGTTTAACAAGATGTGTGAGGAGATCAAGGAAGCCAGAAGAAAAAGAGGTGTGTTGGTCTTCCTTTACCCCAACAAAACAGCTCTGCAGACAGACAGGAGAGATAAAAAGTGCCTCATAATGCAGTGTAATAACAGTTTGGGTAAGGGAGAGCTGCATTTAAACCCCTGGATTCTCTGCTCACCCTCCAAGTGTGCTTTTGGTGGTAATATGGTGGGGTTTTGGATTAAGAAACAACTGTTACATCCACACGGGAAAAAACCCATGGGATTGACAATTTTGGCAGCCCAGAATTAGGAAACACAGCCCCCTACTAAATTAATGCACAGACCCCTACTAAATTAACTTCAGCTTGAAGTCCCCAGACCTCTGAGTCTGTGTCCAGCTTCTGAAGTGAACAGAGAAAGTCTCCCCAAGCCCAGACATCTCCTCAGTGAGGGAACAGAGCTCTGTTTACACAAAAGCTGCTCCCTCCGTAAAAAATTCCTCCAAGTTCTGAAAGTTGAAACAGGTTTGAAATCCCCTGAACTATAACATTGGAACAAAATTTCCTGCTGGTTTAAGGTTTCCTGATTTCAATAATTTCAGCTTCACCTTGGCGAGTTGTTTCCTGCTTTGGTTAAAAATTAAAAAAGCTGCATTATTTGAATTCTGGCTGGAATTGGCTGGTCTTAACTCAGAGCTGCTGGTTCTTGAAAAACTTGAGTGGGTAGATTGAAGACCTTTTATTAATAAATGTCTTTGAAGCGTGCAGGTATTTGTGGGCTTTCTCTTCTCCGGGTTAAAATGGGTACAGCTCCTTTTATTTCCCCATTCAGTCCCGCATGTTTTTGTCTCGTTTTGTGCTGCTTGCAGTGTGTGTCTTGACTCGGGGATGAGTGAACCGATTGTAATTCACTGTGGCTGTGAAACAGAAGGAGGACAATGCCTTCGTTTCTCCTCTGTACTTTTCTGTTAGAAGCGTATAAGAATATTCACAATTGTGTGAGCTGAGCGCAGTTAATTACCTGAGCCCCCTTGATTGCTGAAGGTTAAACGAAATGTTTGTCAGAGCTCTTGGTTACGTTCTGTGGCTTGGAGTCCTTTCCTCAAGTTATTTAGCAACCTTAGAGTTGTAAAATGGATTTTCTGCGTTGCTTTCTTTCCCCACCACTTTTGTGGGGTTTTTGTTGTTTTCCTGTGGGATTTTGTTTGTTTTGGGTTTTTTTACGTGATTGGATCATGTAAATAAGTTAAACTCCTTGTTCAGCATGACTGAAATGAGGTGCTGCTGTTGAAAGGTGCTAAACCTCAGGGTAGCAAGTTTTAATTTTGTAAATCAAGAGCTTTATTCTGGATTATTGAGATTTGTGACTTCTTGTTGCGACCAGCAGATAAAAAGCAGTGGTGGATGTTTTGAGTAATGAAATATGTTTGATGTAAAGTTCAGAATATGATATCTAGCAACTTGTGCTGTGATTATTAACTGTGAGGTGAGAGTTTTAATCTCTGCATCCGTTAGTTTTGGAGCTGCTCGTCAGCTCTGGCTCACTTGGTTCTGATGGTGGATGACATTTTGAAGACCATTTTAGTGTGTGGATACAAATATGAAATTTCAGAGATCCATTTGTATCTTTAAAATGTGCTTAACGATTTAATTGTAAAACCCCTGAGATGAGGGTACATCACAGAGAGCAAACCATAACTTCTTGTTAACAGCAGAATTGCATTTCTCCATCTGAGAGCTCGTATTGACCCTGCAATGGATCTGTTTTATGTGACACAGATCACAGTGGCAATAAAAGCGTCTTCCTCAGATATTCTCTGATATGACAGACAATGCCTTTATGAATTGCCACTTACTCTAAAACATCTGTTTAAAATTGAAATGGTCAGTGAGAATTTGCTTTTGAGAGGGAATGTAGATAGAAGAGTGCAGCCTTTGGGGAGAAACATTTACTGAACTAGGTGTGGTTCTCTTCTGCACGCAGGGTTCTCGGTGCCAGCGGAGCAGATCCCCCCTCACGGTGGATCCAGCGTCAGGAAAACAGAGGCCAGAGCCGAGGAGCCCTTTGGGAGCAGACAGAAACCCCCCGTGGCCGTGTGGGCCAGCTCTGCCAACAAGTGTGCGTGTGAGTACTGGGGGGAGAGCTGGGCACAGACAGGGCTGCTGCCATCACCTCAGGGGTGTCTGTGCTGCTGCTGAGTGACAGAGCCATGGTGGGCATGGAACTCATGGGTACCCTTCTTCTGACTGACTGTCTGCCAGCAAGTGTGCGTGTGAGTACTGGGGGGAGAGCTGGGCACAGACAGGGCTGCTGCCATCACCTCATGGGTACCCTTCTGACTGCTTGTCTGCCAACAAGTGTGTGTGTGAGTACTGGGGGGAGAGCTGGGCACAGACAGGGCTCCTGCCATCACCTCAGGGATACCCTTCTGACTGACTGTCTGCCAGCAAGGGTGCGTGTGAGTACTGGGGGGAGAGCTGGGCACAGACAGGGCTCCTGCCATCACCTCAAGGCTGTCTGTGCTGCTGCTGAGTGACAGAGCCATGGTGGGCATGGGACTCATGGGTACCCTTCTTCTGACTTCCTCAAACCTCTGCTTGAGGAGTTATAAAAAAGCAAGATCTCTATTTTCATGGTAATCTGTTTTTCTAATGCAGTGTGAGTGTTCCACATTTTAGTTTGTGAGTTGCTGTTGTCAGCGTGAGACGGCTCCGATGCAATGAGGAGATGGGTTTTATTGAGGTGCTGAGGGCCATGATACAAATGTTACAGCTGTCAGGTTCTAGTTGGGTTAGTGGCTGGACTTGATGATCTCCAAGGTCTTTTCCAACCTTATCAACGCTGTGATTTAATGAGTGTTCAGGGAGGTTTTTTCCCTATATATATTCACAGGTATATCCTGTTTAATACTCTCTCACATGCACTGTACTCCCTTCCTGCCTTCAGTGCATTCACAGAATCACAGAATTAGCACCAAAATACCATGAGGTGTGACTCTAGGTGATCAGAGGCACTGCTAATTATTTTTTTAAAGAGATGAGTTGATTGGATCATGTAAAGAAGAGATTTTCATTACAAAGATTATAAGATAAAGTGAGTATGAGGCATATAGTGATAGTTGTGGAGTCCATTATTAATATATTATTAGCAGCATTATCAATGATTGCTTAGCAGGACAATATTTGTGGTTCTTCCTGCATCTTTAATTCTTTCTGCTCTTTAAATTTGAATGGATTTCTTTTTACTGATAGAAATACTAAGGAAAAAAATCATCCATCACATGGTTTTCCTGATAAGTTGTTTTTATTTGGGAAATTCTGCCACAGGCAGTTTAAAATATTTCCATATTGACTCTATATTTTGTATTTTTGTGTCTGCTGACCTTGATGCTCTGGGTACACACGTGAGCACACACAGATCAGCTCTCATGAATTAGTAAAACTTCATCCAGCTGCTTGATTTTGCCAGTAGATGGGGCATGTGGCACACGATTTTACTGCCTGGTGTTACATATGAATAAACTCCATGGGAAGGGTTCTTACCTTTTTTTTTTCAGCATTTAATGATAATATATTGTAATGATAGACTGCAGATTTTATGTTTTCTTCCTAGAAATAAATGTAATAAACAGCACAGCTGTGAAAATGGCATTGGGAGCAAATAAAAGAAATGTAAATCCTTTGTGTTATATGCAAAGTATTAAAAATACAAGTTTCATATAAAAGTCATTTTATGAAATATGAAGTAAACTCGCTGCTGACTTGGCCCAGTAATTTAAGTGGTGAGTGGTCTCTGCAGAAAGAACTGCAGGGAGTTCAGGCAAAGATCTGGGGAACTGTTCCACAAAATGTAGTTCTTAAATAAATAATATTTTGTGTGCCTTTTTGGTTTGGATTTTTTCTTTTTTTCTCCCGTAAGTGAGAATCTTTGCTGTCACATGAAACCATTTGTCTCTGCCTTATCATGGGAGGGGTTTTGTTTGGTCAGGAGTGTTGTTTCGAAAGATTTTTAGGAAGATTAGGAAAGGTCTTTACTTCTGGAAAACAATTTTGTTCTCAGTAGGTGTCTGATTTTCATCTGCTTAATGTCTGTCCTAATAAATCCTGACTGCCCAGTCTTGTTTGGCATCCCTGCGAACGTTTGGCCTCAGTGATACCTGAAATTTTCCTTTCATCACTGGCCCTTGAATTGATCTTTTGTCTCTGGGTTCTACAATTTGCCTGATTTTTTTAGTGACTTTTTTAACATTCTCTTGTTATTCCTCTCCTTCCTGACTCAGAAATGCAAATGGCCCAGTCTCTCTTAAGAAGGTTTTCTTGAAGTGCTATACCCACCTTTCTAATAAACACAGTGAAAAGGGTTTTTTTTATTAGTTCTTCTAAAATCAGGGGTTTTTTCTTTTTAATGCTGGGCACAAGTGATGTCATAAAATCAGTTTTTAGGCCTTCTAGATCGATCTTACTCCTCCCTCCCTTTTGAAAACTGTGGCAGTTTGACTTTAATTTGCTTTAAATCATTTAAATACTTGGTGTGAGGTTTGTCTGTGGATTTCCTTGGGTTTATCACCCATTTCTTACCCATTAGCCAGGGTTCTCTCTCCTGTTTGTTCACGGCTGTCTTGTGCAGGGAGGGGTTGTTCATCTGTCCCTCAGAGCCAACTGGATGTGGGTCACTGGAATAGCCCCTCAGCAGAGGGAAAATGAGATGGAAAGCCTGAGAGTTCTCTCCACTGCTGGCACTGATCTGATTGTCTCTTCTCTTTTGGCTTCATTCTCCTCTTTACCTTTCCCCACCTGACGGCCTTGTCCTGCGTTTTACTGAAATAATTACTCTGCTTTCATGCAAATCCTGTTTTTATCTTGGTTTACCTGTGCACTCTGTCCATCTCTGCCCCCCTAATAACCTGTGAATCATTTAACAGAGTTCAGGGAGGCCTGGCAGGAGTTCACAGGTCATTCTGAGCGGGAAGGGACCCACAGCACCATCGAGTCCAACTCCCACCCATGTTCTCTCAAGGTTCTTCACACGCCACAGGCTGATGAAGATCATGGACACGTGAGATTGTTGGAGGCAGTTGTTTTAATGTCCGTACCAGCTCTGTGCCCTGAGTGACCCGCTCTCCAGGTGAAGACATTGGCATCACTCGGGGTTTAGTTGCACAGTCCCTCCAGGATGGTCCATCAGCCTTATCCCTGGTGGCATTTCCCCTGTGCCAGCACCGTCTTTGGGGAGTTGGAAAGATGTTAAAAACTAACCCCACCCGTGTGTTTCAGACAGTTTTAGTTCCCTTATCTGTTGTACTGCAGGAACAGTGGTGTGGGCACAAACGAGGAGTGGAAATGCTTTGCAGGGAGAGTGGCTTTGTCTGTCACTGCGAGCTAGCGCTTCATTTCGCTTTTTTAAGCCACTGTGGAGCTGGGCTCTGTTCTTGCTGCTTATCTCTGGCTGCAGCGTGGGACTTGGTGAGTGGGAACTCCAGAGACTTTCAAGTGGGATGTTTGGTGCCCCTTGGTTAAGGAACGTGGAGCTGCTGGGAGCAGCTGAATTGCTGTGGCAAGGACACAGACATCCTGGATGCTGCAGCAGAGAGCACGAGTTGCTCCCAAAAAGTGTTCTCTCAGGGCTTTGAGTTACTTTGCACACATCAAAAAGGAGTTTGAGGGTTTTGATCATGGAAGGAAAACTTAAAACATGGGCATTGCTTTAAGTGGTTCTTGATACAAAAAAAATCTGGATCCGTGGTGATCTTGCTTGGCATGAGAATCTTCTTTGGGTTTTAGTCCCCATGAAATGAAGCAACAGCAGCAAATTTAGTGTTTGATGGGTGTGAGGTTTGTCATGTAATGGCAGAGGCAAGTGAGGGTCTGTTGTGCAGCAGAGATGAACTCGTTATCCTCTGAATGCTGTGCTGCGTTCACTGCGCTGGGGTAGCCAGACTTAGAGGAATTTCAAGGGAAACATCTCTGGTCCATCTCATTAGAGCCCATCCACACGAGGGGAAGCTGACGGGCTTGTTAATAACTGACAGTCTTTGAACCTTCTAATTATATCTGGTTTCTTTTCCGAGTTGTTCACTCTGTTCCTCTCCAGCCTGCAGTTGTGTCGCTGGATTTGGGGACAGCTCTGAAGCCTCTGCACCATTCACTGGTGGTTTTGGGGTCTGTTTCCTGAACAGAAACGTCACAGTTCTGTTTAGGTCCTGCAGAAACATTTCAGGAACGTGGGAAGGAGTTGAATTTTCTTGGTTCATATCGTTTAGGGGTTTATATTTTACTGTGACTGTTCTTTTAACAAATCAAGAACTGTGCTCTGCCCTGGACACGGTTGGGAGAATGGAGAAACCTCACTCACCGCTTAACCAAATGTAAATTGGTATTCAGAGATTAATTGCAGTGCATCACATAATAGTCCTGACAAACACTCTCTGCACGGATTGCGCAGCCTCACAAGAAAAGGAGAGTTTGGGTTTGATGCCAAGTGGAAATGCTGTGTGTGACCCGTGGTCAGGCAGGTATTTATTGTCATTAAAGATTCTGAGTGGGGAGGTACAAAAAAAAGGCAGAATTGCAGCGAGGATCCCCTTGGCAAATCTGCAGAGGTTATGGGAAGATTAGAGAGTGAAGAGCTGAGCAATTCAGGAGGCGAGGGGACGTATTCATGTGTGAATAATTGGTATTATAATAGTTTGAGTTATAGAAACTCTCCTCTGTAAAGCAGGATCCCTCTGACAATTGTGTTTTTACTGCCTCTGGCACCAGAGCTGCCAAAAGACCGGGTGTCAGTGGGGACATTGCAGAGGAGGGTTTGAAAAGGAGTCACTGAAAAGGTGTTAAGGCATTAACTGGCAATTGTCTGGTTTTTTAACCAAGTTCACTCCAAGTTTTCCTTCTGTAAATGGTTGTTCCATTCTGTTACCTAAATTCACTGATATAAAAATGTCTGTTATGCTGTCAATCAAATAAACCAATATATTTCTTTAAATATTAAAAAATTATATTTAATCTTCAAAGCAAGAGCCTTGTGACTCAGTGTGAGCTGGGCACACACAGAGATCAGGGACTTCATGCTCTCTAAATCAACTTACAAATAGAAGGAACATTATGGAGGTGCTCAATGCAAGAGTTCATTTTGAAATGAAGAGAATTTGTCAATCTGTGGTAATCATTGCCTGGGATTTTCATTTCTTGTCACTTGGCCACAAGTTCAGTAATTTTTGCAGAAATACGAGGAACCTTCTGGTTGGAAGGAACTTCTGTGTGGAACACAAGGATTTCGTGTTTCCGCAGTTTAGGGATTGTGTGCATGACCGAGCGCCCACTCCTTGTATTTCTGAGAACCCTCGGTGTTTCTGATTTTCTTGTTTTTATCGAGGTATGAGCACACCTGCCCCACACACGGCAGCACATTTTGGTGCCCGGTCTCTGTGCTGAGGGGTGTCTGTCCATCTAAAAGGTGTTTTTTTCCCCCGATTCAGTTCGGATCAGGAGGAAGTCGAGGCGGCGCTCGCAGTGGGGCAAAGGGATTATTAAGAAGAGGAAAGTCAACAATTTAAAGAAAGACGAAGATGAAGCCAAGTTTGCCGACGATGAAACTCACGGGGAGGACAGCAAACTGCTGGAGAATGGAGAGCTGGAGGTGAGCCTCGAGGAGAACGGCGAGGAGACGGGAGACCTGTCCATGACCAACGACGAGTCCTCCTGTGACATTATGGACACGGACGCCGAGCAGAGGCTCAACAACGGCACGGCGGCCAAGGACAACAACTTCGCCTCCACCGAGGAGGAGAGCTCTAATGAGTCCCTGCTAATTACCGACAGCGTTGCCCTGGGTGCTGCCGGGGAGCTGAGGAAGGACTGTGTGAATGGAGAGGGGGCTCCTGGGCCGGCCTGTCCCAACGGCCAGGCCGAGTCACCCCAGGCCGTGTCCCCCTGTGACAGCGCTGAGGGCTCCGGGGACAGGCAGAAACCCGAGGATCAGCCCAAGGAGAGAGCGGAGGCGGCCAGTGAGAGCCCAGGGAGCGATGGAGTGAGGGCTGAGGTACCCCATGGCAGCAGCAATAACGAGAGGACACTGCCGAGCACAGACACCGAACCCAGAGATGCTGAGGCTGAGAGAGAAGGTACAGCTTGTGTTCTGGGCCGTGGGATTTATCTCAGTGCCCCAGTTAAGGTGTTTGTGGGAATACCTTCTGGTACAGTTATTATTGGTGATATTTTAGGAGCTGCTGACTCTGTGATTGGAACTCTTAGTGTGCTCACAGCGTTTAATTCCACGTAGGGAAATCAGAAATCCATTCTTGATTTGCCATACATTTTACCTGCCCAAGATAAAAATATCTTCATATTAACAGTATTCTGTTTAATTTTGTGGGCCTTGTGAGTAATACTGTAAATACTGAGATAACATTAAAACAATAATTAAATAGTTTAAAATATTTAATTATTCTTTATTTATTATCATATATTTATCTCATATATCATATTTATGGTTTATTTATCATATATTTTTATAATATATTTATTATATAAATTGAGACAAATATCGTATATTTATCATATATTTATTTTATTCTATAAATTGAGATAAATATATGATACCGCTTGTGGTCTGTATATTCTGATTTATATGTTTTGACTTGGGTTGTTTTAGGGATTTATTTATTTATGGGTGAAACCCCATGGAAATACAGAATGAATGGTGAATAATGTGCTTGATTAAAGCCACCCCAGCAACCCAAACGAGCCAAATCAAGCCGAGGTGTTAATTCTGACGCTGCTGATAATTGTTTTTGGAGTTGCAGGTGTTTCCAAAAGCAAGAAAACCCGGAAAGTGGCCCTGGAACAGCCCAAGGGCTCGAGTCTGGAGCAGGTCCCGGAGGAGCCACCGGATCCTTTGCCCTCCGTGGTTGTTGACCATGACAGACTAAAGGTGACAGAACTGAAAGGATAAATGGAACCGTTAACAAACTCCCCAAAAATACTTCATTTCTCTGGTCTGAAGCACCACTTTTATTTTTGACTCTAAACAAGTTGCTGTGGCAGTGACTTCTGCAGATGATCCGTCCATCTGGGGGGTTTTTTGGGATGAAAAATTCACAGTGCTGCTGAGTCCTTGCTGTCCCCTCCTTAGGACATTTAAAAATGCAGTCAGGGCCCAGCAGTCCCGTGTTTTAATTGCGGTTTTTGCAGGTACTCACACGTGTTGATTGGCCGTGCTGGGTAATTAGGAGTTAACGTTGTCTTTTCCCTTCCTGGTGGAGGGAACTGACGGTGGATTGGAAAGCGAATTGGAATGTGTGCTGGTGCTTTGGCTGCTGGTTAATTTTCCTTCAGTTTTGTCTTTTTTAAGCAGAGTTTCAATAAAATTTGCTGCCTCGTGTTGTAAAAACTTGCTTGACCTGCTGTGGAATTGAGGTCTCATTTTCTGTGGGGTACAGATGATCATCTCTTCGGAAACCACAGAATGAGAGGAAAAATTAAGAATTAATTTTACTCACTGTCTAAAATACGTTTGTTTATGAGCAGTTTACATGTATTGCCTGTCCCCTCCTTGCCCCCTTCTCTTTTTTGTCACAATTTGTCATCATTGTGGCCTTACTGATACCCAGGGTAGCTTCATTTTAGTGGTGTATCCCTTCCCAGCTTCATGAGGAGNTTTGTGGGAATACCTTCTGGTACAGTTATTATTGGTGATATTTTAGGAGCTGCTGACTCTGTGATTGGAACTCTTAGTGTGCTCACAGCGTTTAATTCCACGTAGGGAAATCAGAAATCCATTCTTGATTTGCCATACATTTTACCTGCCCAAGATAAAAATATCTTCATATTAACAGTATTCTGTTTAATTTTGTGGGCTTTGTGAGTAATACTGTAAATACTGAGATAACATTAAAGCAGTAATTAAATAGTTTAAAATAATTATTTATTTTTAATTCATTTATTATCATATATTTATCTCATATATCATATTGATTATTTATCATATATTTTTATCATATTTATCATATTTGTTTTATTATATAAATTGAGATAAATACAATATCGTATATTTATTTATCATATATTTATTTTATGATATAAATTGAGATAAATATATGATACCACTTGTGGTCTGTATATTCTGATTTATATGTTTTGACTTGGGTTTTTTTAGGGATTTATTTATTTATGGGTGAAACCCCATGGAAATACAGAATGAATGGTGAATAATGTGCTTGATTAAAGCCACCCCAGCAACCCAAACGAGCCAAATCAAGCCGAGGTGTTAATTCTGACGCTGCTGATAATTGTTTTTGGAGTTGCAGGTGTTTCCAAAAGCAAGAAAACCCGGAAAGTGGCCCTGGAACAGCCCAAGGGCTCGAGTCTGGAGCAGGTCCCGGAGGAGCCACCGGATCCTTTGCCCTCCGTGGTTGTTGACCATGACAGACTAAAGGTGACAGAACTCAAAGAACAAATGGAACCGTTAACAAACTCCCCAAAAATACTTCATTTCTCTGCTCTGACGCGACACTTTTATTTTTGACTCTAAACAAGTTGCTGTGGCAGTGACTTCTGCAGATGATCCGTCCATCTGGGGGGTTTTTTGGGATGAAAAATTCACAGTGCTGCTGAGTCCTTGCTGTCCCCTCCTTAGGACATTTAAAAATGCAGTCAGGGCCCAGCAGTCCCGTGTTTTAATTGCGGTTTTTGCAGGTACTCACACGTGTTGATTGGCCGTGCTGGGTAATTAGGAGTTAACGTTGTCTTTTCCCTTCCTGGTGGAGGGAACTGACGGTGGATTGGAAAGCGAATTGGAATGTGTGCTGGTGCTTTGGCTGCTGGTTAATTTTCCTTCAGTTTTGTCTTTTTTAAGCAGAGTTTCAATAAAATTTGCTGCCTCGTGTTGTAAAAACTTGCTTGACCTGCTGTGGAATTGAGGTCTCATTTTCTGTGGGGTACAGATGATCATCTCTTCGGAAACCACAGAATGAGAGGAAAAATTAAGAATTAATTTTACTCACTGTCTAAAATACGTTTGTTTATGAGCAGTTTACATGTATTGCCTGTCCCCTCCTTGCCCCCTTCTCTTTTTTGTCACAATTTGTCATCATTGTGGCCTTACTGATACCCAGGGTAGCTTCATTTTAGTGGTGTATCCCTTCCCAGCTTCATGAGGAGCATCATTGCTGATTTGTCCTTAAAAAAAAATCAACAATTCCTTAGAAACCTCCTCCTGACTTCGTGTTTTGCTGTCCCTCCAGAAACTGCTGGATTTGGTGGTGAAGAAGAGTGACAACCTGACTGTTGACCAGCTGGAGAGGTTGTACTCCCTCCTCAGCCAGTGCATCTACAGGCACCGCAGAGACTACGACAAATCCCAGCTGATAGAGGTGAGCTTGGACAGTTTATTTTGAATTTTTTAATGAAATTGAACAAGTCTGAATGTTTCCAGTCGGATGGTGAAGCTCTGAACCTTTTTCTCAATGAATAATTTACCACCAGGCCTGTAAAGGCCTCGGTGTGGGGGTTTGAGGAGCTCTTGCAAAGTGATTTTTCAGACCATTTTCATCCTGTTCCTCTGTCACCCAAACCCGTGTTGGAAGCCCGTGTGAGATGTCAGGTGGATTAAAAGGACATTTATCCAGCAGGAGGGTTCAGAGCCCAGTCTGCACCTGGATTATCCAGTACAGCTGGGTCACCACGGGCAGGGGTGTGCAGTGAGACCTGAATTCCTGCAGGGTGCCACTGCAGTGCTCTCCTAAAACACCCTCAGCACATTAATTATGGCAGTGACCCTCATGAGCTTCCCTTTCCTCATGGGCTGTCACAGGAGAAGGTTTTCCTGCATTAATGTTTCTTTAATTACTTTCCTCTTTTATTTTGCTGGCAGCTAATAAACAACAATCTCTATTTTCCTGTTATGTATTCCCTCAGATTAACCCCCCCCCACGGTAACAGGGCCTAGATCCTGTGGGTTTGCCTGTCCCCGGGTGTTGGTGTGTCACTGATGGCCTGTGTCTCTTGCAGGAGATGGAAAGGACAGTCCATGTGTTTGAAACATTCCTGTGAACTCGTGGCGATGGGTGGGTTTATCTCTCGATCTGCTGCGGGGAGAGCAGCCCTCTGAGCCATTCAGTTTGCACCGAGGACGTGCAGAGCCCTGCTCTGGAGTGCTCTCTCTTCTCTTTTTTTGTTCCTCTTCAATTTGGTGCTATTGTCTCAGGTACCTGAAACCAACCAGCCTACAAGAACCAAACGGAACTTGAGCGAGTTGTGTCTGATAACAAACCAACCACACGATGCCACAGCTTGGAGATTTTTTTTTTTTTGGTGCTACACAAACTCTTCTCATTCCTGCTCTCGGTCACTCATCACCTTTGGGGAACCTTCTGGCAAAGTCAAGACCAACACACCTGCGAGAGGACTGGAAAAAGAGCAGGTCTAAGTTTGAATATTTTTAAACAGGCAACCTTTTTTAAATTCTTTGGTTTTTTCCCCCCCCAGTTTTTCCTCTTCTCTGGGGTGACAGACAAAAGGAAATCTGTCCTGAGGAAGGCAGTGATGCACTGTGGTAGGGATTTGAGGAACTGGATGTACAGTCATTTGAAGTGAGGCTCTCTAGAACTGCCTTTAATGTGCCTTTTAGTCAATGGAGGAAGACGAGGCTGAGCAATTTGTTGGGAGGAAAGCAAATGGCAGTGTCGGGAGGAGGCTGCAGAATGAAGATCTCCAGGGGGATGGATTGTGTTCTCCTCACTGGATGTTATGGTTCTGGAATGCCTGTCTTACTCTGCAGAACTAAACCAAGACACCCTGAAAAAGCCACACAGCTGACCAAAACGGTGAAGCTCCTTTTCCCTTGGTGTCTATCTGCTTTAGGAACAAGGGGACACAGAGAAACTCTTGGGGTGTCTCTCAAACCGAAGAGTTTTCCCACCACCTCCGAGCTGTGTGAGGAGAGCCAGGCCAGCCCTGGCGGGTTCCCTGGTGGAGATGTGTGTTTGTGATGTAGCTGGGACTGTGCCGTGCAGCTGAGGGGACACCCCCAGTGCTGGAGCCCAACCTCAGCTCAGAGCCAAACCGGCCTGAGGCTTCCCAAGGCCTTGGTTGGTGCGTTGGGGGTTGGAGCAGATCCTTCCTGCCCATCTGTCCAGCACAGAGACACCAGTTTTCCTAGAGAACCCCCCCGTGTTTCAGTCCCAGGCTGGGGCTTGAGACCTTTGCCTCGGTCGGTGTCCCCATGGTGAGCCCTCCCTTGTCACTGTCCCCGCGGGGGCTGCACGAGTGTCTGTCCACAAATATGCAAGGCCGTGGGATCAGTGTTTGACCAGAGCCAAGCAGACACTGCAGAGACCCCTGAGCTACCTCAGCTTTTTGTGTGTGAGAGCCCAGCAGTGTCTGGGGGTGCTGAGCTCAGCCCAAGGGTGCCCAGTCCCATCCTGGAGCTCCTTGTCCCCCCAATCCCACTGTCCTTCTTCATGGCCAATGGCAGGAAAAGGGTTTCATGTCCTTCTGGTCACACCTAAATGCAACCATGCAGAAAACACTGTATTTTTTAGGTGGGAAAGTGCCATTAAAACCAACAAAACCGAGCAGAAAACGCGTTTTTCAAACGAGATCCTTTGATCTCACGTTTGATTATGGGGTTTGTTTGTTTGTTTTCCTCCATGTTTCATTTGGTATTTATTAGCATCATACCTGTTGGAGATATTTATGTGTCTGGTACATTTAACAGCATTTTGTATTTTGATGGGAATTGTTACAAACTTTAAGGTTTGATTAAATGAAATGTAGCAGATCTTTTTGTAGCAAGTTTCTGATTAAAAAAAAAGGGTTTTTTGCAAGTCTCAGGTTCTTGCTGCAGAATTTTTTAAAAATATTTATTCCAGTTTCACTTACTCGAAGAAGTTTTTTTTTTGTTCAAGTAACAGCAGCACTTGTGGAAGATAAAACTGCATTAATTTTTGAGGAGATAAATGAATTTATATGAACTTAAACAGTCGAGGATTCCAGTCACCAGTGGAGTGTGCAAAGCAACTTCGATGCCTGGCATTAAATGGTTCTAAAAAAGGAAAATGTCTCCTGTCAGTTGTCGATTGGGACAATGAAGAGGCAGCTTTGGTAATTGAGGAGCTGCCGCAGTTATTTAGAGGGAGGCGGCTGTAGTGGCCACCTCCAGTGATCCGTAGCCCAAATAACCCCACTTGAGTTGTTGTTTTCCTTTCCCAAGTCTGGTGCTTAGAGAGTCTGAGCAGCTCTTCAGCCCTCCATGTGCTCTGAACTTGTTCACCCTCGTGTGTCTTTCAGTTCCTTCTGCCACGTCACACCTGCAGGAGGGGTTTTGTACAAAAGAATCGACCTTCTCCCTTGTTTCTTGTTGTGAAAATTGCAAATCCAACTCCTGTGTGGGGCCTGGTGGCCGAGCAGAAGGAAGGAGGATTCCTGGGGATGGGAGTTATGGAGTTAATTGTATTTGCAAGCTTGAGTCTCACCTGTGATTATTTTAATTTTGGGGTTTGTTTCGTGTCCTCTGTGTCGTCACTTGATTTCCTCCCATGCCAACGTATTTATAGGATTTACTGGGTTTTGTAATATCTTGTCTTCCCTTTTTTTTGTGTGCGTGTGTTTGTTTTTGTAATTCAGTTTAACCTTCAGTCTCTGAGGGGCAGCTCCTGCAGCTGAGAACTCATTTATTTTATTTTAATATTTGTTTTATTTTGTAATCACAACCTGAGCTTGAATTTGGGCTTGTCCTGGCATCTTTTGTATGTTGTACATTGGGTTCTTTCCCTGTTTCCATTAACTTGTGTCTACTGGGTGGGTTGAGTAGACTTTCCCTCCATCAACTATGGGATGTTTTGGGTTCTAGAGGTTTATTCAGAGCTGTGTTTTAATTGATGTTTCACGTTTCTGACTTCATTTCCTTGTTAGTTTGAAGTAAGTTATTTAATTTTAATTTTTTTTTTTTGGAACTTCTGGAAAAATTTTTTGAACATTTGACTGTAATTTGTAATATAACTGCTGTGAAATACTTGAATAAAGATGACCAGAAAACACAGCTTTAGCTCCTTGGAAAATGTATTTAAAAGGAATTCTGCCTCCTGGTTGATCACAGTCTTTTCCTTCCCAGACCTCCTTGGTTTCCCAGTTCAGGTGTTTCACTCTGGGATCTTGTTTAGTGATTTTCCAGCAGTTTAACCCGAGCTGCTTTCAGTGTTTTTCCATTAGAGAGATGCCTTAAAATGCAATTTCACATGTTTCCTTACCCTTGCAGTGCTGCCCATCCTCAGTTCCCTCCTCAGATAATTCATTGAAATAAATTAGAAACCGAGATCCTTTTGTTCTCTGGAGGATGTTTTGGTTGAACCCACAGCCAGAGCAGGCTGTTTATTTATTTATATTTATTTATATTCATTTTAGAATTGCATTTGACTTGTGCCATGTTGGGCCTTGCTTTGTTGTCAAGGAACATCCTTTTCCTTTAAAAATACATTTAAACTGCTGAGATTTCAAATGGACCATTGAGATCAGCTCAGTAATAAACTGCTGTTTTCTGCAGACACTTCACATGTGATACAGCATTTCCATGAAGCAGTGCAGGTGTCAAGGGTTTAAAGTGAATGTCTCACCTTTACCCCGGGGTTACAGTCCTTCAGAGTCCCGCTCTTACACTTAAAGCATGTCCAGAAGGCAAAAAACCTTCTTAAAAATAAAAGCCTTCCTTTTTTCACAGCCACAAAGGCACGAGCTGAGCACAAATTTTACAGTGTTGAATCTTTTCAGAGCACGAGGATAAATCTTGGAGATGGACACGAGGTGACGCCTGATGATGATTGGAGTGTTGATGATGGTTTTGTGTGGTTTAATCTGATGAATGCCCAGGGGCTGCAAATGTCTGTGGGGCTTCTGTGTGTTTTTGAGGAAGGTTTTGGTCTGGAGCTGCCCTGCTCTTCTCATCCCAGAGTTAAACTCAGGGGTAGAAATAGACACCTCATTCCTCATTTGATTTGTTCTGGCTTCAACTCCAGACTCTGCTTCTTGTCTTGATGTTCTGGAACGTTGACATTTATTTTTTATTTATTTTGTGTCCCAGGCAGCCAGAGGAACCAGGGCCACGCGTGGGACTTGTTCACTCTCCATGACGTTCCCCTCAGTTCATCTGTTTCCAGGGGTCTGTGACTGGGGATTTGTGTCAACATTTTCCATCCAGAACTTGGGGGGGAAGAGACTTTCCCCGTTAGAAACACTCTGATAGTTCCAGATTGAGAATTGAACAGACGAGATGTTCCTCAATCAATCTGCCTGTTCTTGGCCCATACAGTGTTTGCTGTGCAGTGAGGAAGTTGAAGCATTTTGTCATGTGCTGCTTGAAAATCTATTCCCTTCTCAATCAAATGTGTGATCCTGTCAGAGAACTCTGAGCTCAGCCTTGTGTGATACAATGATTTTCTTCAAAATTGCCTGTATTTCCCCTTCTCTCTTTGATTCCTGATCAGTTTAGTGAGATACCATCTTCCCGTTTTCACTCGGGCTCCACGTCAGGTGAATGCCCTGTCATCACCCACTCCTTTCACTCACCCTTTGGTAACGGGCACATTATCAGCAGCCTCTGAAACACCCACCTGATTCAAAATTCACCTCAGCAGGGCAGGGACTGCTGGGTTCCTGGAGGTGGCCGAGTGTTTTCTGGAGGGAAAATCCAATATTGTCTCCAGGTAAGGAGCAGTGTCTTCATGTCCAAGGGGACACTTTAGCCAAACAGAAACGTGGGCCATTCCCAAGCTGCTGCATTCCCACTCTTTGTGTTCCCCAGAAAGGCTGTGTGGCATTTTTACCTTGGAATGTTAAAGGTTGGAAGGGATCTGTGCTCGTTGCATCAGGAACTCGAGAGTGCTTTGTTTGGGTTCCCAGCACATGAACAGGAAGGAATCAGTTCCTTTCTACCAGTCAGAGCTGTTAAGTGTATAATTTTTATTTATAAATTTATTTTGAAAAAATTATAATTTTTATTTTTTTTTAATGAGATGTGAGTGTGACACTGGGGGTAAAGCTGCTGCTGACTGAAGCAGAATGTGTTTGGATAAAGAGAACAGGAATTTGTTACTCTTTCAGAAATCCACTAACCAAAGAGGACCTGCTGAAAGTGGTGTGTGTGTGTTACCAAAATGAAAGGAGTTGGTTTTCAGGGTGTCCTGCCGCTTTGGTTTTTCCTTCCAGGCTTTCACAGCTCTGCTGAGGCGCCTGCCATGGCAGCTCTTGCTTTCCTGAATTCTGACCTCAGTGAGTGTGTGTTCATGCCTCAAAGAGCTTGGATTTTCCATGGAGCAATGGTATTTGTGTCCCAGTATCACTGCCTGGCCTGATGGAATGAGGGATGGGAGCACCATCCACTTCCCCCCACACCAGTTTGTTTCTGCCTTTCCCTCCAGTCTAAAGTTACCAACCCCAACGTGCTGCTGCCTCCCTGGACCTGCTGGCATCTCCACTTCAGCTCGAAGCTTCTGTTTGGAGCTGGCTTAAGATGGGAAAGAAGCCAGTGAGGCTGAGCTTAAGGTTCTCATCCCGTTTAAAAGGCTTGTGAAGGTGTCCAGGGTCTTCCCACAACCCCAGCCCAGCTGCAGCCTGCCAGGCCCTGCCTGCAGGTGCTGCTTGTAGGTTTATCCCACACTCCAGGGCACCTTTTTCAGTGGTGACAGCCAAGGGCAGCCTCCAGTGTGACCAGTGCTCTTACTGGGCTCGCCTCAGTCACACTGTGCTAAGCTCGGCCTTAACACCTCCCTGCAGTTAATTAAACGAGGCTGCTGAGGTGTGTCTGCCCCTGGATGAAACTTTCACTTGGGTGAGTTGTCAGGGGTAGGTGACTCCTGAACAGCCCCATTTGGAGAACAGTTTCTTTCCCACCAGCAACAAAAGAGATTTTACCACTCTCAGAGCCAGCCTGCCCTGAATGTCTTAAAGCTTTTAAGAAGGGCAATCTCTGAGCAGGTACGTGCACATGATTCACTTGGCAAAAGGCCTCAGCCAACTTCTCAGAGGGGAACTGCAACAATTTCCACCTACAAGAAAAGCAAATGTCCTGTGTCCTGCTCATCCTACCCAGCAGTATTGACCAGTGCTGAGTAAGATCTTTGCAGAGCCTTGATGAGAGATTTTAACTCCCCCCCACGTGGGTTTGTAATATTGAATTGCAGGGCTTTCAATAATCTTCCCAGGCTGCTCAACCTGAGCCACTAAAGCCTGAACTAAAATGTTCAAAAAAGTGCAGCTCGTGCTCTTAAATACTCTGTAAGTACTGGAGACAATCCCTGTAAATGTTCATGTGCAGAGCAGACACTCCCTCCTGAAATTCCCTGGCTGAAATGCTCCTCTCTGGTGGTATCTGAGGCTGGTTATATTTGGCTCATCATTGATGAACACGTTTTCGTCCGTGGCTGGGATGAAACACGAAAGTCCCAGTCAGTGCAGTGACAAAATTAACCCAATCTGGATGCTGAATCTAGATCTATAAATATATTTATTATAATATAACAAGAACTTAACAGTAAACATAAACTATATACAATACCATTACAGATAACCCTGTTTGTTTTAATATTATTCACAGAAATAGCCAGTTTTGTTCCAGTGTGAGAAATGAAGGAAATAAAGCTGAATTGGAGACGTGGATGTGTTTGGGTCTGGTTGACAGGTAGCACCTCCTTTGGAGGCAGACACACACCAACACTGAAATTAGCCCTGCCCCAGGCAGTTAGAAACTTGTGCTCCAATCTTTAGGTTCACACTTGCACCCTGTTTTGACATAAATACTTTAAATGACACACTAAGTCTCTAGTTTTGTTGTGCTTATTATTTGTCTTTTCTTGAAAGAATAAATAAAACAGCTGCATAACCAAGGCTGGAACCTCACTGTCCACAGGAGACTCGAGTCACCCTGGAGAGCTTGACTCGAGCACTTCTCCTTTAAATACTGCAAGATACAAATCTCTCTCTTTTTTTTTTTTTTTTTGCCTTTTTATTTTTATAAATGATTATTAATAAAATAAGATGATTAGCTAACCATCTGCATTGATTTCCCCCCGAAGCTGTGGGCAGACCTCCCTCCCTATAAAAAGGCGACTGTATTTGGTATGAAACTCAACTGGACACTGAGTTCAGCATCTCCCCCACGCCCAGGACAGGCCCCTCCTGTGGTCACTGGCATTGGGGGATTGGGGATTTGGGTCTGCAAAGGCAAGTATGGCAACGATTCCCCCTCTCCTGGCAAAGGAATCAGACAATCCTCAGCTTGGGGTCGCTTCCTGTGGGTGAGTGAAGCTCCTTTCCCCTGTTTACCCACTCCAGCTCCCCTTAGATCCTTTGATGTATAAATTTATAAAGAATTTCCACATCACAATGCTCTCTGGATAGACAGTATTTTAATATATATATATAAAAATATAACCCCTGTGCTGTGCATATACTTACAACTCTACACAGTAATAATCTGAAGTCTCTTACACTGGGTTTGAGTCTATGCACCCTCCTACCACCACGGCCTTTAAGCTCCTTGTGTTTAAAACCTGCAAACAAGAGAACTGTAAGGTTTCCACACGCCCGGAGGGCAACTTTTGAAAAACAAAAGCAAAATAAAAGAAGCTTCTCCGAGTTCCCATGAAAGGTGAGAGGGTCTTATCCAGCCCAACACCTCTGGTGTTCTGTCCCCTCGTGTGGAATCGATGAGCAGTGGCTGTTCTGCTTCTCCCCAGAGCCCACCTGGGCCCTTCTCTGGGGAACTGCCAGGACTGTTTGAGCTGATGGAAGACTGACACCAACATCAACATTTCCCTCAGTCGTTGCGATTGAGAAGCCTGTGTTTGGTAAAAACAAATGGAGGAACCAAAGTGCTAAGGACACTTTGACCTTTCCAAGAGATTGATGCCTGAAGTGGAACAGTAAAACTCATCTGCACAGTTATTTTAAGAACCAAGCTTCAGCTCTAAAGTAAAATGCAGATTATTTTTTTCTTCCTCTCTCTCCCCCCCAGCTTAAAAAATATGAGAAATTCTATTGCACCTGGGTTGACCCAACGCCGCTGTCCAGAACGAGTGCCACTATGACATCTAGTGACACCCCTGCATTATGGAGCTACAATTATCTTACATAGCACGGAGCTCTCTGCTCCTCGTTCACCAAAAGGTGAGGATGATTTTTCTACATTCAATGTAGACACTATTCAAGACTTTAGAGCGATGTGTTCACTGGCTGGCTTGGCCTCTCAGTCCCAGCACTGCTCTCAGCTCTGCATCCCTCCTGCTCCTGCTGCTCCCGGGGAACATCAGCCGCTCTGGATGTACTTCTTGATGGCCACGCAGCCGTGTCGGAACACGGGGCAGGGCATGTTTGGCAGGAGTGTCCACGTGTTGGTTTTGGGGTCGTAGGCCTCCATGTTCCCCAGGGCAGGGCCCTCGCTGCTGACGATCCCACCAGTGGCGTAGATCTTCCCATCCAGGACCACAGCACTGGGTTGGAATTAAAAAAAGAAGAAAGAAGTCAGTTTGAGGTCGTTGCACTTATGTGGGCTCTTCTCGTCCCTCTCCCTCTCAGGATTTATCCTTTTGTGTCCCTGCCAACGTTGTCTCCAATGCCAACAACAGGAGTCAGTCCAAGTGAGGTGTTTCTCCAGCCCACACGTGGGATCTGCGCCCCTGGGACACCGTGCACGTGCAAAAGCCATCCCAGCACTCTGGGATCTCTGCCACCTCAGCTGGAGTGAGCCCTTGATTATTCCTCACTCCTTTAATTATCAAAAATGGGACCCCCCCCACCTCAAACCACCACCCTGCTGCTGTGGTGCAGGAGCCTGGGGGCCCTGCTGACCTGTCCCTGTCCAGGGAAAAGGGGACCCAGGCTATGCAGAGCTCCACATTGGCATCTAAACAGGACAAAAAACCTTTCCATTTTTGTAAAGTGGAAGGGTTTGACTCCAGGTGTCTCTTGTCAATGAAGGGTATCAAACCTCGGCTGATCATGGAACCCACAAGGCTCTTGGTAGGAGGGAAGGTACAAAGGTGTGGAAGGATTTAAAAGGAAAAGTTGTCCCTCTAGGCTTGGGAAAGGCAGAGTAATTTCTTCTGGGTAATTCTGGAGCAGTGGGAAGGGTAAAAAGTGATCTAACACAAAGCAGAGAGCACTGGAAGACACTGAGACTGAAGTGGCACCGATGAAGCCACGTGCCTCTGAAGGACACAAGACTCTGATGTCCTTGTGGGGAAGCAGAGCCTGAGGTTAAAAATAAACTCACAATGACAACAGCGAGGACTGAAATAAGCCTAGTCCCTGGGTACTGCCAGGAAATAGGAAATAATGAGAATCTTGTCAAAATAACTGTTAATCTGAAAGGAGGAGGAAGGAGAGAGAGACTTGAAAGACTTGATTAGAGCCCATCCACAAATCAGCAGGGCTGGATGATCCAGAGCCCAGAGTCCTAAGGGAGTGTGCTAATGAACTTACTGAACCACTGGTAATTATTTCTGAAACGTCAGGGAGAAGTGGGGAAGGATAAGGACCTGAGTAAAGCCAGTGTCATCCTGAGGGACGGCTTTGAAAGGGAAGGAGCCACCTCCACAGGGGCTGGTGGCAGAGAACTCCTGCCACAGCTCAGGAGCAGCTGACACAGTAAATCAGGACAAATTAAGCCACAGTTTTGGGCTTAGGCCTCCCACTCCTCAACCACTGTCCTACCTCTGTGCTGGGAAAAGGTCACGAAGGATTTAAAAGCAAGACAGGCTGAGGAGTGGGAGGATGGTCCCACCACAGCCCTGATGAGAGTGAGAGCTCAGAGACGAGCGCAGGGCGTGGTGGGAGCTCTTGGTGTTTCATTTTTGTTTCCTTGATAGTGAAGGAGATGGAACTTTATTTCTTGGGATATGGTTTGGGAGGTGCTGGGTGGAGCCACAGTGTCACAGAGGGACTGTGGGACAGAGCAGCTCTGCTGCCTTGGCTCTCTGATGACATGCTCATTCAAACAGTACCGCCCCACAATGCTTGATTGAAAAAAAATAGATTAATTTATCAATTTTGTTGGGTAAAGTGGGGAAAAATAAAACGAACTCGCAAAGATCCCCAAGAAAAAACTGGCTCCAGAATGATCAATAATGGGCAACTGGAAGAAATACCGGTCCAGTTCCATCAGTGTCACTAACCAAGGTGTGCTGCCTGTGAACAGCCCCAGCTCAGTTTTAATTTCTGGTGTGGACACACTGACACCAACACAGGGACCGTTTACAATCCCTGCCCCTTGCCCAGTAAAATCCCTCTGCACAGAGCTCTTGATCTGGATGGGAGGAGTGGCAGGGACAGTGGGACGAGCAGCTCAGCCTGGGGGCTGCTGATGTGCTGGGGAGCAAAGAGCCGCTGAATTCCACCCTCTGACTTTCAAAGGGTGTCTGGAGCAGCTCCTGCCCCCTCCCCACGGGATTCCCACAGCCCAGGCTGGTGCCCGAGGCCAAGCCAAGCACAGAGCAGTTCTGGCTATGCAGCAGCTACTCACATGTGCAGGGGGCTCTGGAGACATTCAGCCATCTCTGGGGCTAAAGCGACAAGTAGGTGCTTGAGATAATTAGTAATTTAGTCCTGGATTGCAGCTAGTTTGCAGTATTAGGACAATGACTGCTAATTGCTGGGACTTGAGGGAACAGGGAACTCAAGTGGGCTCTAAAACCTTGAGGAAAGTGAGTCTGCTCATTGCTTTCTTCATTACTGTGACAATATTTCCTTTATCCCCCTCCCTTCCATCCCGTCAGCTGTAAAAACATCGTTACCAAGGCTGACGCACAGAGAAAGAAATAATGACAATAATTAGAAGGTGAGTTTATTGCTTGGTGCCATCAATCCCCAGAGATGCGATGACTGCAGGCTGGCAGAGCCTGGCACAGAGGGAAGGAAGAGTCTGTTCTCTGTAGTGTTTGAGGCCTGGGAACTTCCCTCTCCCAGCCATCATGGGTGGACACAGCACTACCAGAAACGTTGGTTGATTTTGTGACAGTTTCAAAATTTCCTGCTCAACCCTAAAAAGAATCCTGTCTTTGCAATGTCTGGGGCTGTACAAAATAGGCTGAGTTAGTGAAATTTAATGATCTGAGGCCTTCACGACACCCTTCTCCCCCTCACGCCTGGCCATGCCTGCACAAGCACACACTCATGTACTTTTAGTTCCCTAAGTGTTAGTCAGTAAAATTTAAATGAAGGAGAAGGGAAATCCCTGCATTTCATTTGAATGAAAGAGAAGGGAAATCCCTGCATTTCATTTAAATGAAAGAGAAGGAAAACCCCTGCGTGGATGAACCTTCTTCCCACCCCTCAGATTTCCTGAGGGCACTGCTGGAGGTGGAACTGACCGCCGCTGATGTGATTCTCAGCAGTGTCCTGACATGAGGAACCCTGGGGGTCTCTCCCACATCGGGATATTCTGTGATTCACGATGCTCATGCCCTGGGTGGAGCTGGCATTGGGACCAGGGGAGCCCCCAGGTTTCCTGTGCTGCCAGGCCCCTGTCAGGGAGCCAGGCTGGTGTGTCTGGGAGGGCTGGAGCTGCCAGACGTGTCGTCCTTACAACGAGAGGGATAAATGAGGGCCCAGATTAGTCATGGGCAATTAGGAGGGTATCACGGAGCGGGGTTATGAGTGTGGGTGTTCTGGCCAAGCTCCAGACACACTCTCCCCTACTCCGTGAGCACCTTCCCTCGCTACTGATCCAAAACCACCACGTGGCACCGTCACTTGTTGCTGAGAACCAGCAGTGTGTTATTCCAACGTCCACAGGGTGCTCTGCCCGTATCAGTCAGGCTTTAATGCCCACAGAAATCCTCCATGGCATCAACTCCCCCTGAAATCCCTGCCAGGAGTCTGGCACTGCAGTTCTTGCCTGCTGTCCTGCACACATCTCCTTCCAGGTGTGATGGAGGAGTTTGGGCCTGGACACACCGTGCTCAGATCGCGAGCTCAGGGCTCTGGAAGTGTGTCCATGAAGGAATCCTGCTCAGTTAAAGCTCCACCTGGGAATACCCACCCCAACAAGCTCTGCTCTAACCTCTGCCAGTGCCTGGAGTTACCCTGAACTTTGCCACCAGGAAAGGAGCCAGCTGGACACCAGCACTGCCTGGCACTTCGGCACAGGAGAAGATTTGGGTTTTCCCCATGCTCTGGGGGGAAACAATAACCCCCAAACTGCCCCTGGTTTTGTGCTGTTCAGCCTCACTCCACGTTTTATTAAAGACTTCCAGCCAGCAGAACCATCTAATAAATCTCACTGGTTAGCAGTCAGAGGAGGAGGAAGAAAATGCTTTTCTGGTGTCTGTTGGGAATTGCTGGCACTAAATGAGCTGCTCTGGAATCATTGCTGGCACCACCAGGCTGCTGCTGTTGCCCTGTGGAGGCTCTCTGCTCCCTGTCTGCACACTGCCTGCATCCTGAGCGAGCGGAATATGGAATTTTTAATCATGCACAGGAATGCATTTGGTATTCTTTGTGGAAAAATAAACCCTTGAAGAACTTTTAAAACACTTCAGGCCTGTAACAGCTCTTCACCCATTTGGCACCATCCTTCAAAGGGTTAATTCTAGCTCAGCAGGAATTCCTGGTTGACTTCCATCAGGCTGGGCCTAATCTGAAAATGATGCTCAATCTGCTCCTCTGTTCATTGTGAGCTGGAGACCTGAACCATTTATTTTTCATTTTTCATTAGAAGTAATTTAACTTGATATTAAAACCATTTGGAGGGACCTTTAATTTTTCACAGGCACATTCCCTTTCCCCGTGCTCGAGGCCATCATGCTGCCCTATCACACGTAGAGACAAAGCAGGTAAAAATGAAAGTGATGTGGTCAAAATTTCTCCCGGCAAATTCGGTATTGAGTGATTCCTGGGGAGAGCAGATCAATAGCGTGCAGTTAATTTTGAAGTTGTTTATGCTGCTGCTTTTAAACCATGTTTTTTGTGATCCATGCTAATGAGGGGAATGAGGGATTTATAGATTCCTGGGGTGAGGTCAGAAGGGAGCTCTGTGCTCAGTTAATCCGTGTCTGTGCAGCCCATGGGCATTTCCCCAGGCTGCATCTTGCTCAGAGATGTATCCAATCTCCTCCTAAACCCAGCAATTTTTGGTGAGTTCACCCCATTCCTCGCTGGTTGTGTTTAATTATCCTCTGCTGATGGGAAAGTGCTTCCCTTCAAGAGCCAAGACACACAGCTGGGCTCTCCAGTCCCTGTAACCCGCTTTGGTCTCAGCTTTCCCAAGTCTCCTCTGAGCCTTTCTTTGATGAGCTCCTACCTTTTCCCCCCGGAGTGTTATCCCACCTGCAGCCTTTACCCAGAGGGAATTCCCACTCCCTGGATGGTTGGGAGATCCCTCACACAGCCCTGAAGCAGCAGCTTTGCTGTCAGTGGCCTTGCTCAGCGACACCTTCTCATTAACAACTACGTTTTGAGATCTGTCAGGGAAGCAGATTTAATCTCCCTGCCGTGTGCCTGGCTAATTCCATGTAATTCCAGCCAAATACCTAGGAGAAATCACAGTACATTGCAGCACCACGGTTGTCTTTAGCAGCCAGGCATGTTGTATTAAACAACCAAACCAAAGAACCAGGTTTCCTGGTGCCTTGGGGGGCCTTGGCAGTGTCGGGTTCATTCAATGGCAGCAGCCACTTTTCAGGCTGTTTGCTGCTGGTAACCTCCCACTTCCCCCATTTCCATATACACTGATTTATTCAGGTTTTGTCACAGCTTTTAAACCCCCTTTAGACCGAAATGTTTTTCCTCGGCTGTTTCCCAGCACACTCAGGAATTCTTGCAATGGTGCCTTTTTTTGGGCATCCAACTGGGATGTCCTGGATGATTCCTTTTCCCAGTGACTGTTCCACTGGAAGTGCAGGTTTCCTGGCCACCGTTGCTTTATTAAAAATGTCATTTAAAAGTCTGAAGTTACTTCTTACTGACAGGTGGTGAATTCTCCTTAAACAAAGGTAGTTTATTAGGCACTGGGTAAAATGTAGGTCTTAGCCTGTCTTTCCGGACATGAAACTATAAACCCATATAAAACTATTTAAACAGTACCTGTGGTGGGTGCCAAGTTTTATTTCTGTCAGGCAATTTGGAAAATATGTTCAACTCGTGGCCAGGATCAGGGAAGCCAGCCCCCAAAGCACCCAATAAACGGTAATAATTAATATTATTATATTATAAACTCGGTATTCTTTTCAAGGATCTTACAGCTGGTTTCACATTGTGGTGGTCTCTTGTACAGGGGTGACTTCTCACCCTCCAGTCACACGTGGCAAACTGAGGAGAACAGAATTCCTGTGGTCACTGGAGGAGCCCAAAGCACATCCCTCCCCAAGAACCACACTTGGGAGAAATGCAAAAAAAAAGAGATGAGGAGAAAGCCCAGATGGTTCACACCTCCCTTCCCCTCTCCCCTTCACTTTTATTAGCTTATTTACCAGCACAAAAAAACCCGTTAAAAACCGTTTGAATGTTTTTTTCTCACCTGCAGAACTGCCTGGAGTGGTTCATGTTGGGGCCTGCTTTAATATTGCCTTTCTCTGGGTCATAGATGGTGGTTGCTCGTGCATAAGCTCCTCCAAGAATGAAGATGAACCCATTGAGAGTGACTGCAGGAGCGTATTTGTTATCTGTCAATGGAAAGCAACACTCACATCAGTTTGAGGCTCAGGTTTGGAGACTCTCTTTATTTATTTATTTATTTATTTATACATCCCCCTTTTTTGTAGGTAAGTCACGTTTCTCTAAACCTCCAAGGCCAGGAAAGAAAAATGAGGAATCCTTTCCTAGTTTTGTTCTCCTCTCCTCAAGTTCTCAAAGGCACTTTTAAAGTTCATCACTTCTTCATCCCCCAGTGTCTCTGGTAAAGCACAATTACCCTCTCCTGGAGCCTCACGGAGTCACCCTGGAAGCTCCTCTGTTACACACGAAATTAAGGTGTCAAATTGTTTCAGTATTTTGAATTGCTGCAGGTTTTAACTCAGGTGCTCATCCAAGTACAGCAGAAACCCACAGCACGGAGACCCCCTTTTAATGACATCCAGTAGCTGATTCTCTTTCATATTCTGCTTTTACACATAATACAGAAAATCTTCTGACCCGACTTCTTCTTCACCTTTGTCTGCCTCATAAATCCACCTGAATTTTTGTTTTCAGGTGTGTATCTCCCAGCAGTCCCGTAGTTCAGCAACGAACTGTGTGAGGTTGGAGTTTAAAATTAAGCAAGTCCCCTTATCCTGAGTCAGGTTTTCTGAGGGTGTTTTAAAATTCCGGTGTTAGCTGTGGAACTATCAGAAATACCAGTAAAACTAATCATAAATTATTGAATAAAGTAATTCTAATCTAATTAGCTGGCTTGTCCCTTACTCTGCTAGCACGCCATATGCACGTTATTAAATAGGAGCCAGTTGGGCTGAAATTTCTCATGATGGTGCCTTGTCTTGACGTGATGCAGTTTTTTAATCAGCATGTCGGTGAAACCAATCAGTGGGAACACAAGATGGGAAAATACTTTGCTTTGAGTTGCAGGAAGAGCCACAACCAGTTCATGAAGAAGCAGGAGGCCAAACCCTTCGGCTCAGCCCTCCGGGGTGTGAGGGGGACATTCCCTGGGAGGCTATCCTGGGGTCAGGGGACACATCTAAACTCTCTGCATGCAGCTCTGAGTGAAAGCCTCAGCACAACCTGCATTTTTGTGTGTTCAGGAAAGGTGGGGCCCCTTGGACCTGTGGCAGAGAATCACCCTGGGCACAGCCCTGCTGCCTTCAGCCCCTGCAGCCTCCACCCTGTGGGGTGACATCCCCTGCACTGGGAACAGCCTCCACAAACCACTGCAGGGCTTGGGTCTGTGCCCTCTTAAGAACACAGGCAAAGATGGGATTAAACCCCTTGCAGAATGGATTGTAACGCGAAGGATCCTGTGGAACCACCTCACCCATTAAACATTTAACAGAGATTTGATTTGACAAGAGCGAAGCAACAGCTGAGGCACATCTCCAGAAGAGAGAGAATCCACTTAATTGAGGTTTGAGCTGGTAAACCTTAGAATAAAAAAGCTGGTTTTGTGGTGTCTGCTCCTGCCCCAGCTCAGTCCATCCCACCCCACGGGTGGACAAAACCAATCAGGGGGTGAAGTTGAGCTCCTGTTACACTGAGGATCCACAGGCACATGTCAAAACCCCGTGGCTGTATCAGGAAAATGTCACTGATGCTCGGGAACAGATGGGAAGAAACTAATTCAGCCAGAAAACAGAACAAGGAGTGTTCAGTTTCTCGGTGGTGCCACTGAGCCACTTCAATTCATCAGGAAGACTTGTCTGTCCCTTTCCAGAGCAGACTTGCATATGTGACATTTTTTTTTCCACTCAAGACACTCATCAGAAATTTTCCATGTTTAATTATCACATCTTTTTTTTTTCTTTTTAACTCTGACTAGCACTGTTTGGCAGGAGAATGAAACTGTCAAATTAAAAAATAAAGAACTCTGCTCCCAAATCTCACGGGGAAATTATCTGGGGCTCCCTCAAGGCAGAGACAGCGACTTCTCAGGGGACTGAATCACTGACTTCACATTTCCTTTTGTTGGAGAACAAGAGGGAAACCCCTTGGTTATTTTTATAGTGTCTTTTTTTCCCCCCTTTCTTTTCAAACAGGCAGTCTGATATTCTTTTTTCTTCCTTTTTTGAAGAGGCAATCGTGTTTGATTCTCATCAATTTTTCAACACATCTCCTGTCTGTTGTTTTTTTTATTGCTTTTGTCTTTAGCTACAGTTTCATAAATTGGCATCAAGTAAGTCTGAGACAGGGGGACAGAGAAACCTCTGCTCTTTCCTTCAGGAAGGGAGAAGTTGACAGCAGCCTCCTGATCCTGGGGAAGACACGGGCATGAGCTCATGATACAGTGGGGCCACTGGTTATTTAAAAAAACCTGCAGGAGGGAGGGAAGAGAGGGGAGAGGAAGCATGGAAACAGAGAAGCAGCCTCCTTTTCCTTCCAAAATTCAAGTGTTGAGGCTGTCAGATATATTAACCAATTTCAGGCTGGAAAATCTTAAATGGGATTTGCCCAGGACAGCAAAAACACTTGAGATTAAAAAGCAGAATAAATGTAAATGAAACAATAGGTATAAGGTAATATTCTTTCCCAAGAGGTTAATGTAACATCACTCTCCTCTGCTGGAAAATCTGGCAGCAGTCGTGTTCTCTGCCAGGTCACTGCTGGAAGGAGTGTCACCCTCTGCCAACCCTCGAGCTGCCTTGGCAGAGACTGAAGGGGCACTGCCATGGATGGCAGCAGCACTTCATCTGGAAAAAAGGGCATTAGAACCGAGCCAGTGACACGTTCTTATCGGGAGGAAGAAGTGTGGGCACATCACCAGTGCAGGCAGAGCTGCAGCCACGCTGTCCCCCTGGCAGGGCCGTGTGGGGACTGCTGCACTGGGTGAGGCAGATCAGAGAAAGGAGACGTGGTTAATGCAGACTCAGCCTGCTTTTAACAGCCACTGCCTCTTCCCCTTCTGGGATGCTGCGCAGACAAGCTGAGGAATGGCACAGTCAGGGACAGGATGACATCCCATGGCCTGATCCCTGACACAGCTCCCGAGGCCCAGCACCAGATCCTGCCACCAGCAGCTCGGGTGTCAGCCCTTGTGGCTCTGAGCTGATCCCGCCAGCTCCACCACTGCATTCCCCACTGACCCTGGAGCAAACCCTCCCTGGGTGCCCAAAGTCTGAAACCCTAATGAAAAGGAACATCTCAGGGTGGTACCACTCGCCAACACCACGTTCTGGGTGTGCCAAGGCAGAGGCCTCCACCTGCCACCACAGGGCAGCTTTGGCATCAAATTTATGGGCACGACGTTGATGGACAAGCCATGGAGATGAAGAAGAGTCAGGAGTGAGGAGGAGGACACCTGGTAAAGGGTCAACACAGAAATACTGCTTTTGGTGGGCAGCAAAATACTGAGGAGTGGAAAAAACCCTTCTGAAGGAAGGATGTGGCATTTACTGAGGAGAAATGGGTGAGACAAAGGGAGGACAAATTCAAACTTGCTAGTGGGAAAAACATTAGGAACTAGTCACAGGAAGAAAAATACTCTGAAGGATGAGGTGAAACACTCATTGCTCTGGGATTTCCAGGGCAGAGCCAGCAAACTCCCCCCACAAGTACCAAACTCTTGGAAGAAGCCCAAGACACACATCTGATTTTTCTTGTGAACACAAAAAATAAATTAATGGGAATTATTATTCCCTTTCACTAAAATAAGCCATGTGACAGTGCAGTGAAAATGCACAGATGCTGTCAATTCTGTTTTCCAGGTAAGTGTTGCATTCTTAACCCTGCAAGTGTCCCCCTTTGGTCAGACACTGCAGGAATAAACAGAATGGTGAAGAACTAGATACTTGGATTAGAAATACTCATGGAATTTAGATCTCTGCTCTCTAGTTCTCACCAGATTTTAAAATTTAACAGTGGTGATGATTAAACACTGGTTTTCTTACAATCCAGACACATTCATAAAAACCTGTAATTCCACACTGGCTGTCCTAGGTATCAAAAAAGGGGCATTTTAGTGCCCTGGCATGAAGGCACAGAGTGAGCTAAAAGGCAGTGACAAGGTATTTAGGCTTCCTTACAATCCCTGACTTCAGCATGTCTGTGGCCATCTTGTTAAATAAGACAAAGCTCAGGGAGATTGGCCTGAAACACACTTTTACCAACAGCTCTCTAGGACAGCTTGGCCAGGAATGGAAAGGCAGGTGCTGCAAGTACATGGACTGGCTTCACTTACTCCTGCAGGACTTTGGTTTGCCCAGGTTCCCAAAAATATGCACGGTGAGAGCCCCGTGAGGCTCCACCATGCCAGGAACATCCAGGATGACGCTGCAGGAACATCTGCCAGCTCCAGAGGTGGGCAGGACTGATGTGGGACACTGCCACAGACCTTCTCCTCCCCCAGCGTGGGTGTGTGTAACCAACACCCTCCCAAAGGCCACTGCAGCATCCACGTGTGTTGGTGAGCCTGGTGTCCCACCTCCTGCCCACACCCCAGCACCTCCTGACAGGGGAAGGATGAAGAATTAAAGGGTTTGGGGGAGCAAGTTCACTGCATATTCCTAGAAGAAATCCAGGCAGAGGAGAGCAAGGGCTGAGATATCCCTTAAGGTCGGTTGGCACATGATGCTTTGAAGGAGATGGATTCCAATGTGTGTCGTGCTGAGTTCAACTCACTGTATCATCACATAATGCAACAGAGAACTGAGCCAGGAAATACTGGCCTAAAACCCTTCCGAGACCTCGGCTGCTTTCAATACCTGCAGCTCCTCTCGCAGGTCTGAGCGTGCCTGAGGCATTTTGAAATAAACTGTTGTCCTGTTTGAGGTCAAACAGGCTTCGCTGATCTCTGGGGTGACCTTGTAACAGCTCCCCAGCAGACATCTCAGTTCAGCTCAGAGGGACACGTTAAGGACTCACAAATCGACACAAACAGTCTCTGAGGCCGTCGGGGGCACCCTGGCAGTGATCTCAGGATTCACCCCACGCTGCAAACAGCACTGCAAGGCTCCTTTCACTCCTCTTTGGTTTAGGCTGTACTGGACTTAGTGCTGCATCCAGTTCTTGGGAGATGCTTTGCAAATACAGGTGACACTACGGTTTTTGTAGAGAAATGAAAATGCATTTCCAACATTCCACTGCCTTTTAGTGAAGATCAGGCATGATCCATTCACTTTCCCAGACATTCTCCATGGGAGTGACGTTTTTCTGTGTTATTTTACTTTATTTGCAAGTAAATTCATGTTCTACATTACCCAATTAAGAACTTCACATTTTATCATATATTTTCTGCTTAGGCCTTAGTTGAACACCTTATAACTGTGCTCCTGTGATTTTTCATCTGCTGCTCCTATTCCTCCATGGCTCAATAATCAGAATATGACTTTTAACAAATGAAGCACCTCATGCCACAGTTTCAACATGACGAAGAGGGTGAGGCTGATGAAACACTGGAACAGGCTGTCTGGACGGGCAGTAGATGCCCCATCCCTGAAAATATGCAAGGTCAGGTTGGACAGGGCTCTGAGCAACCTGATCTAGGGGAAGACACCTCTGAAGCTGGCAAATTTGGAAAATTTGGCTTCTAGTCTTTATTCAGTAAAATGGTGAGCTCAAGGGCATCACAAACTAATAAATACAGTTTTAATAAACTAAATCTGGAAGATTTCATCCTCTGAAACACGAATCCCAGTGCAGGATGGCCATCCCTTCCCACAGGACAGGCAGCATTTTAACAATCCCACGAGTGACAATCCATGACGTGAGCAGTGCTGTGAAACCACACGTCCCAACACAAGATTCTGGGATGAAGTTTCACTGCACTTGGAGATTTACTGGATCTACAATGGTTAATTGTTCATACCCAGTAACTGATTTCCTCTCTCCTCTGCTTTGAACTCATCACTTCTAGCTGGAAACTAGAGTGACAATGGCCTTCAGTACAGATCCAGGCATGCAGTAAAGATCCTCTCCTAGCATTGTATCCACACATTCCTGCCAGGATGTCATGAACATGAGGACACGGCCTCAAACTGTGCCAGGGGAGGTTTAGACTGGATGTTAGGAAGAGGTTTTTCCCAGAGAGAGTGATCCCTCATTGGAATGGTCTGCCCAGGGAGGTGGTGGAGTCGCCATCCCTGGAGGTGTTTAAGGTCAGACTGGATGAGGAGCTCAGTGACATGGTCTGGATGGTGGGAAGCTTGGCTGGATGGAGCATGGTGGGAATCACTTGGGAGTTGGACTCGATGATCCTGTGGGCCCCTTCCAACTCAGAACAACCTGTGAACCTGTGACCACCTGCCCTCAGCCCCCAGCCCATTCACTGTCTGCAGAGGCTCTGGAACGGAGCTCCCCTCAGCCCCCCCCGCGCCCCTCACCGATCATGGGCGACTCTATGAAACTCCAGGCGTTGGTCTGAGGGACGTAGGACTGCAGGACGCCCGCGGCGCGGCCGGCCTCGTTGACTCCCCCGAAGACATAGACCTTTCCCCCGCAGACGGTGGCGGCGGCCGAGTGCACGGCCTTGGGCAGAGGAGCGATGGTCTCCCACTGGTTGGTGATGGTGTCGTACCTGGGGGGGACAGCAACGGGGGTGAGACAGGCACGAACAGCCTGGCAACAAAAGCAGAGGGGGAAATGTATTTTTTAACATCCTACAGATCTGGTCGCTTGGTAAACGGGGTAACTAATGCTTTTTCTGAGCTTTTAAAGCATTGAGAGAAGCCCAGAGAAATCTGTTTGCTGTATATGCCTCTCAGATCTCATTACAGCCCAAAGCACAGAAACTGGGGACATCTTTGTTGAGGTGTCTTCCACTGATTAATTTCTTTTAATGACTATTCAATGAGAGTGTTCTTGCAAATCAGTGCAGCCATATCCAATAACAACCGTGGGCAGGCAACTGTTAGTGCACTTCAGTTGTTCAGCCTGTGGAAACACATCTCACCTACCACATAATGCAACATGATGGCTTCTTTTACTCTGGTTAACTGACCAGCAGTGCATAATTTGTGCCAGAATAAGTTGCTTCCGTTTAATTTTCGTTGTGCAAACCAAGCTTCATTGCAGGATGCTGCAAACGTTAATGCTGAAATAAGGTTTCACCACTGCATTCCTATTTGACATGAAGCAAACAGGAAAGAGTGTGCATGGAAGTGCTGAATTAGTTTTAAGGTCATCAGGATCTGATTTGATTAAGCCACTGACCATAAGGGATGTGCAGCTAACAATGCATGGATGAAGATTCATTTTAGACAATATCGCAAGTACAGGCATCTTTTTTTTGTTGGTTTTTTTTTTTTATAAAGATAATGTGGCAGGGATCCAAATAGCTGCTCTAAAATGAGTCTTGGAGACAGCGGAGAATAATGTGATTTTTTTAGGTTTCTATATTTCCATGTAATGACACTTGCAGTCAAACAGGAGGTTCCTGCACAGCAATTTTTCAGAATTGTTGGCTGCCAGAACAGAAGCCCTCATCACCCACTCAGGGCTCTTGCTCTTAATAGCAGTGATATGCAATATGAAACCCCAAAATGAATCCAAACCCACTGGAAAAAAATTGATTTAGTGACAGGGGAGTTCTCCCTCTGTAACGTGTCCCTCGAATTCCCGCTGCCCAAACTTGGGGAAATAAATGGAGAAACAATCTCAATGGCAGAAGCAGCAGAAAGTAGCCTGCTTAATGAAAATGCACTAATGAGTTTCCAAGTAATAGAACTGAAAGTAATTAACACACTCATAAAACCGACGCAGAAGCAAAAGGGAGGCAAACTTTAACTAAAAAAAAAAAATAAATTAGGAAAGTCCCTCATAATGAGCACGGAGAACTGTCCTTGTGCCGTGCTCCAAATTAGTTACAGAGGAATTAAATTCATCTACAACAAGTGATCAAAGAGGAGAAATGGAACGAGATTAAAGGACACGGTGCTGGGAGCATTCAAGGCAACACACCTTTACTGAGTCCTTGTCCACCTAACCTGGGCATCTTAAAACAACACTCTTTAAGTGTCTGCCCACCTTACCCCTGAGGCTGAAGAGGAGAAATTGGTGCCTTCAAGCCTTCCTGACAGCTGTCCATCACACCCTTCCATCCCCAGGGAATTTATTCCTCCAGTTCATTCCCTCCTTGCAAAACTGGAGCCCTGATTTCTGTTTAGCTCCAGCTCCCACTCACCAGAAAGTAAGTTTGGTGGGTTTTTTTTTTTCCCCTGTTGGATTACAAAGCTGTCTGCTATCAAATCTTTCACATATGGACGTGCAGGAAATAATAAACTCAACTTTTCACCTTCTGTGAGATAAACTAAGTAGCCTAAGCTCCTTAAGTCTCTGCAAGGCAGGTTTCCATCATTTTGGTCTATCTCAAGTCAGCCCTTAATGTGTTCACACAAGGATTTGCACCAGATTAACTAAATTGGTTCGGAAATGAATGAAGGTGAACCCGTGTAACCTTCCAGGGGCAGAAAATCCTGACACCTGCTTTACCTCTCTGCCCCGGGGCTCTTCCATCTCTTGTGCCATCTCTGGCACTGCCACCACACCAGCACCACAGGGGCTCCTGTCACACGTCCCTGCCCAGGGGCCAGCGGGGAGGGAACTGACTGGAACAGTAATCACTTGGATCTCTTTCCATTAGCCAAGTTTGCATTTGAATCCCCTGTTTGAAGCCGTAGATGGAGACATAATGTGAGCTGGATTCCAGCCAAGCCAGGTTTGTATTTCCCTCTCCTCCAGTCCCAGTGTGTCCATGTTGTCCTTGGCCATGGGCCTACCATGTCCATCCCATTTGCTGAGCTCGAAACTTCAAGGACATCTTCTTTGGTACCTGAAAGCAGTCTTTTTTTTTTTCTCCTCAGTCTCTTAATTTCTCTCCTTCTAAGTTAAACACCCATAGGAGTATCTTAATTTATTCACGTTGTAAAATCCTCACATCACAGTTAGTTGCTTACACACTGTTTCCATCAGCCCACAAGACAAACTTCAGTTTCTTAAGCATTATTTAATCATGTTTGCAGGAAAGCTGCTGTTAAAACTAAAGCTGTACAGTGTCATATTGAACTGCTAGTACTGGATTACTGGTTTTTGCCTTTTTTCTGTTCTTCTGACTGTTCTGAGAGTTTTATTTAATTTGTTTAAGGCATCATAGAATCATGGGACTGCCTGGGTTGGAGAAGACCTTTAAAACCCTTCAGCCCAACCACTAAAGCAGCTCTGCCAAGCCTACCACCAAACCATGTCCCTCAGTGCCACATCTGCACCCCTCTTCAGTATCTCCAAGGATGGCACCTCCACCACTGCCCTGGGCAAACTGTTCCAGATTATTCCAATAACTGACAACCCTTTGGATGAAGGAATTTTTTCTGATTGTCCTGATAGGTTTTTTGGGGAAGGAGGTGTTAAATCCTTCACATATGCTGAGGCTGAGTGCAGTTGAGGGCCACGTCTATGGGAATATTGGAAATTAAATAAATCAACCTCCTTTTTTCTGCAGAGCGATTGATCCCGTCACCTGGTTTGGGGCAGAAACCCTGATTCCTAGATTAACCTGCCTCAGTAAATCAGTGTGTTCTGAGGCAGTTTCTAAAATGTACAAAGCTTATTCTCTACCCTGAATTTTTCAGACTGACAACAAAAGTAATCTCCCAGTTTTAGACAACCCTATTGTGAAAGCGCTGCCAGTCCAAGGGGATTCATCTCCTCCCGCCCTTCAAACACTTGATAACCACAAAGCACCCACATTTGCACACTTTCACAGGCACACACATTGTCCTCCAACTGCATATATTCCAGGGCCCATCCATTACCCAAAGACCTGGTTTGTGGATCCACTTCATTTCCCCAGCTCTCCACTCAGCTCATCTCTCAGAAGAAGACAGGAGTGTAATACCCTCACACCTAATGACTCGCTCCCTGTCACACAGAGCCCTGCCAGAGGGCCTTGATGGAGAACTGCAGCCGTGCTGTTATTTCCCTAAACACCCATTCTGAAAACATAACTTTCCCCATGTAGAGCCACAAAAATGGGACTTATCACTCAGCCCCTCTGGCACACGCATATTGTTTTGAGATGAGTAACAAATGACTTCTATTCATCTGCTTGTGACTGATAGCCCAGCAGTGTCATCCATCCACACAGAATTTTCCCTTCCCCCTCACAGACAAACGGCAGAGAAAGGGTAAAAGAATCCCAGCCCTGTTGAATCTGATGGGAAGACATCCACTGTTTTAGGTGGCAGCAGAATTTCTGGGCCAGGCTGCACCCCTCACCATCCATGAGAACCAGGAGCATGTTGAGAGGGGCACAGAAGCTGATGCCATAAATCATGAAGAGTCTGGTGCTTGTTTTAATGCTTTGTAAGAGTGCAAGAGAGGTGGCAGCATGTGTAGCTAAGGTGGTCTGATATCTGTTTTTAAAAACCAAAATGCTGTAAAAACATCCTTGTAGCATTTTATCCGTTCGGTAGCGCAAGAATTCCATGAAAAACAGGTGGCAAACATGAAGGAAACTGGGAGAAAATGCTATTTTCCTGTAGTGAGATACCCTGAAGACTTCATGCTCTGGGGCTGCTAACCTGTGACTCTGCAAGTGCCCTCTGAGGGGAACCATGTCCTCTGAGGGGAACGATGTCCTCTGAGGGGAATGATGTCCTCTGAGGGGAACCGTGTCCTCTGAGGGGAAAGATGTCNACCGTGTCCTCTGAGGGGAATGATGTCCTCTGAGGGGAACCGTGTCCTCTGAGGGGAACCGTGTCCTCTGAGGGGAACCATGTCCTCTGAGGGGAACCGTGTCCTCTGAGGGGAATGGTGTCACTTAAAAGGTAAATGTGACTTTTGGCATCCCCTGACATGGAGCACATGATAATGTCACCTTATTATTTTCACACAGTATTTTTATAAGACCTGCTGGAATGAGAGAGAGAGAGATTTCCCCTCTTCTGAGGGATGGTGTTACAGTGTCCCATCCAAAACAACACACATCTGAAGAGCAATGTGCAAACCATACAGAAATACCGTCGGAGAAGGTTGGTTTCTTGCAGCTGAGGTGTGTTATTTCCTGGACTTCTCTCCTTCCTGTGTTCACAGAAACATTTCTTCTAGTTAAAAATTCACTGACTTAAAAGACAGGACAAATACCTTCAGGTATCAGAAACAAATCTGCAGGAAAGGGTGAGACTGGCTTCTTGTGGGCACTGCCCTCCTTATTCCTTTTGGGATATTTGTATCTACTGCATCTCAAAGCAAACTCTATTTTTTAATAAAAACACTGACATACATGTAAAATCTGTGGCTTTGTCGAATGTAATGGTTGACATGAAATCAGTTGGTTTTGGAATTCTGTTCTGTGAAATGTTTTGGTTTTGTTCCACCCTGTTTTTTTAAGCTTCATGTGGAAAACCAGAAAAATTCTGTATCTAGAGTCTTCTTGACAAGAGAAATTTCCATTTTATCCCGTCTCTGTGCAGCCAGGAACCCCAAATTGTTTCCATTTATTGGCTGTTTCACTCCAAACTCGGCGAGCCCCAGGCCAAGACCACCAAAGGGAGGAGGATCTCCCAGCCAGGGCAAGGCTGAGGTGCTTCACCAGGAAATGACACACAAGAAACTCACTTTGCTGCTGCTTTTCTGGGCTTAAAAATAAAAAAAAAACCCCATATTATTGTGGTCTGTAAAGACCTTCACCAGCACTGAATTCAAAGGAAGTTTATTAGTTCACTGTGTAACTTGGATAAATGTCCAGAGAAGCTTAATTCCTCTCCTCACTCCCCTGACAAACTGGCAAGGTTTTGTCTTTGGCTTTGAAAAAAATGCTTCCCACCGAAGCTTTTAAAAGAAATCTAATCCTGCCCAGTTCCCTCCTTCCTTAGCTGTTCTAAAAGCTTATTTTAACACACACACACACAGAGCCCATTTGATGTGCCCTTTAAAACCAAAATGCTCCTTTAGCACAGCACGAAGGAGAAGCTCCAGCAAAACAGCACTGGGATTTATTTCCAGTTTGGGGGATTTTATTATTATTATTTTTTACCTCTCCACATGGTCCACGTTGCCTGCCACGCCGACCCCTCCGATGGTGTAGATTTTGCCGTCGTACACCAGGCTGTTGTGGCGGCACCTGGGCACCGTCATGCGCGACACCAGGTTCCAGTTGTCCAGCAGGGACATGTAACACCACACGTCGGCCAGGGTGACACCCGACTCCATTCCCCCTGCGAGAGAGGAGGGGAGAGCGACGTGAGAGAGTTTGCACACAGCAATCAGAGCCAGTTACAAAGTAAAGAAACTCTTCAAATGACATCTGACTAATTAAAATAAATCACCCTCGATCCTGAGCATCTGTTCCGATGATGCAGATCCGTGTCATTTATTCATGCGCCCCCAAAGGCTGGGTTTTTGTTGGTTTTGGTTGTTTTTTTTTTTAATAAGATGACATGAAGAAATCAAGATGTCAGACTACCAGGGACGTGTACATGAGGGAATAGACCCTTCTCAGTGTTCATAAATAACTTCCAGTCTATTAAATTACTGCAACACTTGCAGGAAGGTGTCAGGAGGCTGAGTCTATCTTGGCTTGCGAGACAGGCCAGCCTGGAATCTAAAATGCTTAATACAGTGATGGATTGAAGCAGCACACACACACGGGCAGGATAAAGTCAGTGCTTGCACTGTAGGCTTAATTTCTAATTTTCAGGGACAGATTTCTTATTTATTTTCATTTGCTGACAGGAGAACGAACCAGCTGTACCATTCCTGTAGAACAGTTAAAATGCCTTTGTGAAACATTCAAACTGGTCACTTTTTAACTTCAGATCGAAGCTTCCAAGGCAGCCACTTACTGGTTGTCTAACTATTCTTTTTTGGAGCACAAAGAGGTGACACCATTTAAGACCACAGCAGTGGCTGAGCCAGGAAAATGAATTAGACTCAGTGCCATGGTTTAGCGTGAAACCCAGGCTTCCTTCTGGGTTATTCTGCTCTCCAAACCTGTGCTCGGAGTTGCAGGGGTCCATTCCCACTTCTGCTGGTTCCCCTCTCCTTTTTCCCTGTGTCCTCTAAGTGTGAGCAAAGCAACACATCATCTGACGCTCAGTGACACTTGGAGACACGTGGGACTTCCAGCTCTCCTGATGGCAGCCACCCAACACCGTCCAGTCACCCATTAAGGGAAAGAGATGAAAGAAGGTTTGAAATTAGGACTCAAGCATTTGTTAGAAGGCATGGCACAGCCCAAAATGGCTGTACATCTTGGAAAGTACCTCAGCTAAGAATAACTAAAAGCCAACAATTCACGAATGCCTCCAGAGAAAACTCTGGCTCCAGCTGCTCTCAAGCATGGGGGGGGGGAAAAAACCCCCATCAAGAAATAATTCCCAATCAATTCTTAGGGTACCTATGCAGTATTAATGGAATTTAACACCACAGGCAGCAGTTTACTGCAGAAAAGGCAGTGAGGGAACTCGGCAAAGGGGAAGGCAGCAGCTGTAACCCCTCAGTGGGACAGATGCCAGGTGCATCTGCGCTCCCAACCACATCCAGGGATCACACACATCTGCACCTCCCTGCCCAGCCTCCTCCTCTTCTGATCCTCCAACCTCCCCTCAGCTGCCAGCACAGCATCCTTGCTGTGTCTGGGGGGGAATTGCTTTTCCCCCTCCAGCCAAGCAGACTGCGGGAAATCAGAGAGCGGGATGCTCCAGGCACGGTGTCGACAGCTACTTCGGGACTTCAAGCCTTTTGAGGAGCATGGGCTCAGTTTCATCAAAACTAGGAAGATTATAGGGCTGGTGAGCACTGTCAAAAGAGAGGTTTTCAACAAGTGCAAACCATGAATGCTCCTGTAAGCAAATACTTTAAGTGTAGGTCACATATTCAGCAGTTCAGTCTGTCTGTCTCAGATTCCATAACCCTCCATTTAGATTCAGCTACAGCCAGTATTATAAATGGGTTTTCTATGTCAGTGAAACCTCTTTGCATGCTTGATGGTTGTCAGCCCTATTTTCTTTGCGTTCCAGCTGCAAAATATTGTTGTTGACTGCTTTGAGAGAACATTGACGCCGCAGAGAACACGGGGAATGATAAAAGCAGGGAAATCCCTCTCTCCCAACCTCCTCCCCCACTTGTCTCTTTGCTTCCCCAGGAGCAGCTCTGTAAAGCTCCAGCTTTGTCTGGGCTGCCTGTGTTGTAACTTTTCTCCCAGCCCAGAACCCAGGGGGATGAACGGATTGAGAGCAGACCTGCAGAGGAGGCAAATTGTGTCCTGGGCTGCATCAAAAGAAGCATGGCCTGCAGTAGGTTTATTTCCTCCCTCTACTCTGCTCTCAGGATACCCCCACCTTGAGGATGGTGTTCAGCTCTGGGGTCCCCAGCAGAACAAGGACATGGCCCTGTTGGAGTGAGGCCAGAGATGGGGCATGGAAATGCTCAGGGGGCTGGAGCTCGTCTCCTCTGGAAGAAAAGCTGAGAGAGTTGGGGTCCTTCAGCCTGGAGAAGAGAAGGCTTCAGGAAGACCTTATGTTAGCCTTTCAAAACTTCAAGAGGGCTATTGAGGAAGATGGAAAGAGGCCTCTGACCAAGGCCTGCAGTGACAGGACTAGAGGTGAGAGTTTTAAACTGAAAGAGGTTAGATTTCAATTGGACATAAGGCAGAAATTTCTTACAGTGAGAGTGGTGAGGTTTCCCAGAGAAGTTGTGGATGTGCCCAAGGCCAGGTGGGATGAAACTTTGAGCATCCTGCTCTAGTGGAAGCTGTCCCTGCCCATGGCAGAGGTTGAAATGACCTTTAAAGGTCCCTTCCAACCCCTCTCTGTGGTTTTCTAAAATTAGAAATAAAAACTACATTTACCTGAGAGATAGATGTTGTCCCCAGCGCTGACCACGCTGAAGAACTCTCGGTCATAGAAGGGCAGGCTGGCCAAGGGGTACCATTTGTTGTTCTGAGGATTTAGGCAGGTGACTGCTGTTAAAGCACGTTGATTCATGCCAATCATCTGGCGACCCCCAACCAGGACTATTACCTCAGCCACACCTAGGAGTCAAACAAGATAAATAGTATTACAAAAAAACACCTGGCAGGAACCTCTCAAAAATAGCCATCATTCAGAGGACTTTGAATGTATCCTGTATAAATCTGTTTGAGAGCCTGCAGGCAAACCAAGAAGGGTGAGAAAAAACCCAGGATTGTGTGTGTAGGGGGAGTGGTGGGTGAGGAACAACACTGTGAACACTCTTGGGAGAACCAGGGAGGGGAGAATGCCATTTGGGCAACACTTGAGGGGGAAGAAATAAAAAGGCAGTTCCATGTGAAGATATCCATTCACTCCAGCAGCCTTTGAGTGAGACCTGCACGTAGCAAATCCCTCTTCCACTGAAGAAAATGGGAATTTGGTCAGGGATTATGATAGCTTTGGAGGCTGAGTACCCAGGGAATGTTTGGGCTGTAACCTGAAGAAAGTGTTCTCACACTGGAAGTTGATGTCTGGAGAAGGTTGAGGCTCTGTTTGTGGATCCTCATCCTGATACTCTCCCTACATGCACTCTATTAATGTCTCATTTTCTGGTAGGTTATTTTTGGGGGTTTTTTTTTGCCTTACCCATAAAAAGCAGATTTTCCAGACACAGATAAGACGTGCACAAGTCATGGATCATGGTATCCATCTGCCAGGTGCCAGGAAATGTGATGGAGACAGCCCTTGCTCTATTAGAGTTATTAACTGAGTTTATCTGTGCCTGAACAGCTCCCCCAAGCCCACGACATGCAGAGTGTCCAGCAGGACAAATTCTCTGCTCAGGCAAAACTTGTGCAGCCCACATCTCAGAGGTTTTACTTGCACTTCACAGCCAGAGCTGAGATCAGAACACTGATCTCAGTGTTACTCCAGACTCATCCTCACCCAGACAGTCACAATTTAACCCTGGGACGTTTCCTCCCTCCACCCCAGAGTTAAGTCCTGGGGGGTAGTTTGGACTCAGCTTTTAGCAGAAATGTTAAAAACCTTCCTGCAGCCACAAGCTGGAAGGAATTGCCATTCCAGGAGGTGTCTGGAGGCTGGAGCCAGTGCTGGGATGTGCTGCAGTGCCCAGCCTGGAGATGAGTGTGCACAGGTGCAGGGGGGGAGTGAGACCTGCCAGCAAGAGAGATTAGGAGCTGCAGCAGAGAGAAATCCGTCTGCAGGGTAATGGATTATCGTCAGTCCTCATTAGCATTTGCAAAAAATATATTGGTGTCATTCAAAGCAAGGTTACTCTCTTAAAAGTTATTAAGATAAAATGCTGTGCGGTTTTAAATAAATATTTCTCGGTAGCAGGAGATCATTATTTTTGTGCCACGCCAGAAAATCTAATCACCTGTGCAAGACATAACTTGATTATAATCAATGACCTGGAGAGGGCATGTGACATGCTGCAGGGAGCCCAAAAAGGGGGTTTAGAGATCCTTTGTGCCTCCATGAATGCCGTTGATATGCAAAATAACATGATTCTATATAATTAGACCCTGACCTAAAAAGCTGTAATCACCCTCTCTTACCCTGAGAGAATCACTTCTCCCTCATCAACAAGCTTCAGGAAATGGATCACATTACACCTACAATTTTATATACATAAAATAAGCACTTTTCAAAAAAAAAAAACCCTTCAAACATCACGCCGTTAGTTGTCTTCAATGAAAGACTTTTTAGAGCAGATTGTTATTGAAAGTCCTCTGCACCTCGTCCTGCTGAAAGGTGCCTTGATGAGGCTGCAAATGCCGTGGTTTGATATGCCACCTCCGTGCCACATTAGCGTGAGTGGCAGTGACTGAAAGTTTTGTCTGGCTTTGTGATTGTACTTAGGGGAGGCAGAAGTACAGGCAGCATGTTAAAACAATCCACCTGCTTCACTGGAATCCTTGCACGCAGTTTTCCTATTCCTGTGGTATTTTCACTCCCTGTTCAGCAAATATTTAGGGTATTTCTCTCATCACCACGATGTGGGCTCGGGTGGCAAGTTGGGCACTTGGGTTTTTAACACGTGTTTTTCCATAAAGGGTGAGAAGCTTCTTAAAAGGACTCAGCTCTCCATAGCTGCCTTTTAAAAAGGGAATATGTCATGTGTGATCCACTTGGTTTGGAGGCATTAAACAGCCTGAACTGACACTGTGAACTTCACCATATTCAAATGTTATACTTACAAAGGGCTGTGGAAGTGAAGAATATTAGTCAGACCCTCCCCACAAGACGCTCAGTGGCAAAGAGGCAGATGATTCAACCGTTTTTGCAGCTAGAGAAACTGAGGCACGGAAGGCCGGGGGCTCACTTTCAGGACAGCAGGGGAATGTTAAAGTCTCTGCCAAAGCTAATCAAGCTCCTTGATTTAAACACCCACAGGGGGAAGGCTCCTGAATGCTTGAGGAAAGCAGCAAAGGAACCCGAGCTTCAAATATCACCAGATCCTCAGAAGGAGCCAAGAGAAAGAGCCAAGGTGTGTGCCCTGGCCAAGGTGTGTGCCCTGTCCAAGGTCTGTGCCCTGGCCAAGGTCTGTGCCCTGGCCAAGGTGTGTGCCCTGGCCAAGGTGTGTGCCCTGGCCAAGGTCTGTGCCCTGTCCAAGGTCTGTGCCCTGGCCAAGGTGTGTGCCCTGGCCAAGGGCTTGTCCTGGCCATGTCCAGGGCCCTGGTGCTGCTGAAGGCAAGATGTGCTTTACCTGCAGAGAGCCTGGGCCGGGTCCTCGGCGTCTGCATCTCCTGCCGGGCGTGGGGCAGCATGTGGTAACGCTTGGCCTCGTTCACCAGGTCCCGGCAGGCCTCCGAAGACTTGATCAGCTCCTCGTTGTCCACCACATTCAGCAGGTAGCTGGGGTGGATGAAGGGCAGGCGCACCACGGCCAGCAGCTCCGCAGCGTACTGTGAGGGGAGAAAAGTATGGACACCAACCCACTGTGAGGGGAGAAAAGCATGGACACACTGCAGCCTGGCTGATGATAGAAAGGCTGTGGATGTTGTGAACTTGGACCTTAGCAAAGCCTTTGACATGGTTTCCCATAATAAGCTTCAGGAGAAACTCATAGAGCGTGGACTGGATAGAAGCATTTTATGTTGGGTTGGGAACTGGTTGGATGGATGAGCTCAGAGAGTGCTGGTGAATGGTGCCACATCCAGCTGGCAGCCAGTCACCAGTGGAGTCCCACAGGGGTCGGCGGTGGGCCCGGCACTGTTCAACATCTTTATTGACAAGGGAATTGAGTCCATCATCAGCAAGTTTGTAGATGATACCAAGCTGGGGGCAAGTGTTGAACTGCCAGAGGGTGGGAGGGCCCTTCAGAGGGACCTTGACAGGCTGGAGAGATGGGCAGACTCCAATAATATGAGATTTAACAAGTCCAAGTGCNAGAGAGAGTGATCTCTCAGTGGAATCGTCTGCCCAGGGAGGTGGTGGAGTTGCCATCCCTGGAGGTGTTTAAGAGTCGGCTGGATGAGGCAATTAGTGCCATGGTTTAGACAATGGGTTGGTGTTGGGTTACAGGTTGGACTCGATGATCTCCAAGGTCTCTTCCAACCTTGCTAGTACTGTGATACTGTGGGAGAAAAGCATGAACACACTGCAGCCTTCCTGGCACTCCAGCCACTTGCCACTTCCACCTCCTCCCCTGTCATCCAGCCTGGGGTGACACTTGTCATGGGAGCTGCACACCAGCCCTGCCAGCCACCAAGTGAGGCAGAGACAGTGCAGCCCTCAGCCCAGGCTGGGTTTGGTCCCAGAGACTGAAAGTCATCTCCAAAAGGTGTCAACTCCTGTTATACAGCACTGTAGGGAGGGTTTTTTGGAAATAAAAGCTCATCTGAACTCAGGCTGAAGAGCATTCGAGTTATCTTTGACTATCTGTTTGTATTAGCTTCAGAATGGGAGTATTGTTGTTGCACTGTAATAAAACCTCAAAGGGAGTGTTCTCTGGCATTATGAATGTGAGATAAAAGCCAGTAAACAGGGTGGACTTCAACAACTCTTATGGCAGAGCTTCAATAATTTGCTAAAAATCTTTTAATTAATAGGCTTTACTTATTGGTGAAGCAAATCATGGAGCTCCAGCTTTTGGGCAAGTCTGACTCCAGAGGGTGCTATAGAAATACTGACAGGAAGTTTCATCTTCTAAACAAATACATTAAACCTCAGAGGGTAAAGGACACCTGAGCAAATGAAGCTGTCTGTCACCAAACACGGCTTAAAGGAGAGAAAACACCCACGAGAGAAAACTGCAAAAAACCCCCCCAGGAGTCCATCCCCAGATTATTCTTTTTATCTATTTGGGTATATCACAACTGAGTAGGAGAACACAGTGAAAAGCAGAATAATGGGAAAACAGGGTTCCTGAGAAGCAACAAACACAAACAGGATGCAAAGGAAGGGTGCAAGAAAAGACAATCATCTGCTGTCAGCTCTCCTTGACACTGGAGCTGGCAATTTTAGGTACAGCCTGGAGAGTTGAAGCCTGCCCCCCTGCCCCTCCAGTTGTTTTGGACAAAAAAAAAAGTTGTTTGGTGATGCAAAAGGAATGGGAACATGACAGTGCTCCTCTTCTGGGAAAAAAATCCATCCCTGTGAGTAGCAGGTTTGTGAATCCCCGCTGTTACCTCCAGCGTGGCACGGGGCCAAGTAGGGCTTGAGATCACTTCATCAACCTCAAAGCAGATTAAAAAGACACTCCTCTCCTTCCCCTTGCTTAAATCCACGTCTGAGGCGCTTTCCAGGAGGTGCAAGGGCTGCTCCCTCCCCAGAGTCACAAATGTCAGGCACTTGGCTGCAGATACCTTCATGTCATTACCTCGTGGGAGAGGGAGCAGTGGACATATGGCAGTGGGTGGCAAAGCTCCGACTCGAGGAAGTGCTTTTTTTAAGAAGGTTGGGGGCGTTTAACCTCGCGAAGGAGCCAAGATGAAATGTGGCATCAGGACATGGGAGTAATACTGAGAGAGGCACAACTGGGGATGAGGAAGACAACCCCACAGGGAAGGTCAGTTCCCACTACAGGCTGCTCAGGAAGTAGCAGGAGTCACCAAAGGGCAGTTTAAATGAAGTTGCACAATATCTAGAGTGTACAGAGGAGTCTCTTGGTGTGGTGGGTGTCCCTGACACTCCTGAGGCTGCTCTGCCCTGGAAGCAGCCACAACACAAAGTGACATGAAACACCAGAACAAACAGTCGTGCTGCTAAATCAGGGAATGGGGTTCAACAGGCACCACCATATCCTGAAGATGAGTGTGAATGAGCACTGGGAAAACAGCTCCCCTCCAGCAGAGATGGGACAATTCCCATGGAATTCCCACCTCCATTTCCCACTCCTCCCTGAACAAAGGGGGCAGCACAGCGAGCTCCCCCTCTCCCTCACCCACCTGCCTTTAATTAGATAAGTGAGAAAATGTGATTCTGTTTCTCTCCCGGATTCCCCCGCTCCTTCCTCTCCTCTTTTGTCTGAGCTTGTGGCTCGTTTCGAAGGGGGAAAATAATTAGAATGTGTTGCTCCCTCTCACCAGTTTGGAAGCTGATGATACGTATCAAAACCGATGTCACTTTTCCCTCTTCCCCCTTCCTTTGCCCAGACAGCCACAAAGAGCTGGTTCAGTGTGTGTGTGTGTGCAGGACCACACGCAGTCACAGCGTTGAGGGTACATAGAATTGCAGTGTTTTTCCCCAAGATTTGAGGAGTATGAACCATCACTGAGCCTCCAGAAGACAAGAGACGATTTAAAAACCGATGTCTTTTCACACCAGCTCTTTTAAGCACTATAGTCAAGGGTGAATTTCATTTAGCCTCACTGATTTAAGAATATTCAAGTGATTTGGGCAATCAGCAGCCTTTTTCTTTTGGATTCTCCCTTCAGAAGGCTCCCCAGCTCTGTTAGCCATGATTGTACTAAATATCCTGTTACTATTATCCTTTTCATTTAAGACCGGAATAAGCACCATAAAGCATCTCAACCTCCTTACCATCTGTTATTGGCTCTCCCTCTCATCTTTCTGTTGTTCCTAGGAAATATCTCCTGCACCTACTGACATGGCCAGTTATTATTGAAGCAGGAGAATCCCAAATTCAACCCCTGGGATGCTTCCTCCCTGCTTGGCTGCGGGGGATGGCTGGACAAGCAGAAACACTCAGGTCTTTGTTGGGAATCACTTAGCAATACTCTACAGCCTGCAGCCCATGCCAGTGTGAAGGAGAGAATATCAATGCCCCTTCTGGCCCAAAATTAGGATTTACCAACTCAGGATGTCTTATCTTTACCCAAATACCTAAATATCTTGGGAGAGGTTAATGTCTCGGTTCAGACACTAAAGGGGGGCACACCAGCGAGTATTTATATGTCAGCCAGACATGTAAACTCATGTTAATAGAGACTGACTCAGGGGAACACACAACATCCTCAGCTATACCTTCAAGCAGACCCTTTCAAGCTTTTCCCTAATAATCTGATCATACATGAATTATTCCCATCCTGGTAGGCAGGCCAGTGCTTTAGCAAGTGGGATTACAAAACACTCTAATGCTTGGGTTTTTTATTCCTGGTTGGTGGTTTGAGTGAGGACTTGCTGAACTCTTGATGGCATTTCTTCTCCTAAGGATGACATCAGTACTGTGAATGCTTGTTCAAAAGTGGGCTTTGTTCTGGTATCTTCATGGTATCAGTTACAAAACCCACTTCACTATCACACTAAAAACACTCTTTTTATTCTCAAATCTCTAATCCAGTCAAATCCTCACAAGTGTTCTCCAAAAGGACTCTTACTGTGCTCCTGCACAGACTTGGGCCACAAGAGTACACAATTAGTTTTTAAAGGAAGTATGTTTACTGCTACAGGATCAGATTTCCTGCTCCTGAAAAGCTCTCACAATTTTTAACATTTCTGAAGTAACGGCAAAAGAGGTTAAAATAATGTTTCCCTTATGCTCTATAGCTCACCTGTCTCTCTGGTTTACTTTTCCCCCTACAAAGGACCCTTTGTGCTACCTGCCTACAGAAACAGGCCTCAGCTGGAAATACAAACACAGAAGGGAGATTACGGCAGGGTTTTGCTCCAGTGGGCTGCTGCTTCAGCTCTTTATGCACAACTGCAACAGTTTTAAGAAAATATGATGAAATAGGAATATATTTGATTCATCTGAGAGCCTTGAAGGAGATTTATGTAGCCTCATATAAACCCTGGATTCAGACTCGCCTCACGTCATGCACCGTCCCAACGTGAGGACTGAGCAAGAAGCCCTTGGTTGGAGGAAGCCACCAGGGACAGACCTGAAACAAAACCAGTTCCCCACTGCACTGAACTCCTTCCAATGAGAACAGGATGCCCACCCTGTGGCCAGGGAGCTGTGACGACAGGGGACAGGGTGTGGTGGCCACACAAGCTGGCACACTGGAGTGACACGAGTGACATCCTCCCTACAACATCTCCAGCCCAGCCCAGCCCAGGCTGCCCCCGCAGGTTAATCAACCTAATGTTCAAAATATTGCTGGTTTTAAGTTTGCAAGTGCAAGCCACACAGAGAACTAGCTGGTTTTACGGAAACACAGAATATTCTGAGTCAGAAAGGACCCAAAAGGAACACTGAGTCCAACTATGAATTGAAGGGTTTGTACAGGGATGTAACCCATGACCTTGGTGTCATTATACACAATTATAACCCACTGAGGCTTGGGGAAGCCAAAGATGTTGGGGCACTGCTTTGCCATCCCCAGAAATCTGCCAGTAACCTCCTGCATATTTCTACACCCGAGGTCATACCCAAGCCCAGCTGAGCTTTCTGGTGCGCTTGGAATATTTACTAATCACCCACACTGACTTCTTGGAATGGCAACGCTGCCTTCAGATTAAACCCAGAGGCAGGCAACGGCCTCATAATATCATGAGATAAACATGTGGCAGAAAATCTGGCTCAGAGGCGCTGGGTTCAGCTGGTGGCTCGGTGGCAGGATGCCACGTGCATAAATCTCATGCCCAGCAAGAAGGAAAGAGCAGCCCCTCTGTCTTCCTGCAATCGGGCTTCAACATGACATCTTTATGGCAGCACAGCTGACTAAACACTGTAATGTCATCCCCTTCTCCAAACTGTCTGTATTTCCAGCAGGAATATGATGAGAGGTTTTTAAAAACACGGGAAGATAAATCACTGATCTGTCATACTGGGAATCTGCCTGGTACTAAGGATTAAACCCCCTCACCCTCACCGTGCATTCCCTGGCTTGCTGACAGTGGAATAACCCCTCTGAGCATCCCCAGAGGGTTCTAGAAGTGGGTGGCATTTCTTTTGTCAGCTATTCCAACAGACCATCCCCAAAGCCCACTGCCAGCAACACAAGGATGGAGCTCCTCAGGCGCTTCAGGGAGCCAGGAAACCCCCACACGTCCATCCCCACACGTCCATCCCCACGGCACAAACCCCACGAGCAACAGCTCTCCAAAAACCCTTCCTTGCCCATGATGTGAAATGATTTCCCTTCTGGAGGTTGGTCCTGAGCTCTGGGGCCACGTGCAGCGACAGGCAAAGCACAAGGGAACACGTGTGAGGAGATGGTGGATGTGGGGCTTTGTGAGGCCGTTGCTTCAGCAACAGCAGAGAAAGATTTTTGTGAAAAAACCAGGAAAATGTGTTGGAGAAGCCACAAATGAAGAGGCTGAGCAGGCCGGGAGACAAAAGAGCTCCTCAAACCAATTAAAACTTCAGAGAAATAATTCAGTAGATTTTTTTCTGTCAAGGGTATCCCTTTAAAAAGAAACCTTAAAAGTTTAGCACAGAGGAAATTTCAGGGACTGCTAATGTCACCTGAATCCTCTTTTTTATCTAATACAGCTTTTCCCTCCAATACACAGCTAAGGGCATGTTCCTGCACTGATTCCATTCCTGCTGCTGCCTTTTCTTCTCCCTCTGTAAGCCCGAGCAGGAGCTGAGTGTGCCTGCAAAGGCTTCATTTAAATCGGAGCTCTTTGAGCTGCCCATCCCTGGGAAATCACAGGGGTTACTGCTCATCCCTTGCGTTTTTCACTCGCCGAGAAATTGAAGCTTCTTGTACTTTCATTATGGCATCTTTCTGAATTTGTCTGCTCTTCCCACAAATGGATTTCAAAGCATCAGGGTAGTGTGGGCTTTTCAAAGAAGCCTAATTGAGCTGTTAGAGAGTGTTAGTGCCTAATTCACTTAGGCTCCCTTGGAAGCATCCTTTTTCACACTTATTCCAACACTTTTTTTCCCCTGAAACTTAATGCCCTTAAGTAGATTGATTGATCAATTAATTTATTATTATGATGAACTAAGTAATTTGTACGTGCTGGCGTTGGGTATCAGCTTCTCTCATTACCTCCTTGTCATCACAGAGCAGAGCTGGAATTGTCCTTGTTACCTGTCAGATTCTCCATTTCCTTGAAGCAAGCTGCTCTTCCACACAAGTCTGCAGGCTTTTTAAAGACGAGCCTGAGGAATCAGGGATCTTCCATCTGCTCTCCCACCATTCCCAACCCTTTTTTCCTTCCAGCTGCCACTCCCCGTCACTGCCAAAATGCAGCTCGTGGGCATTTGTAGCATTTCTGACATAAATCCTCTTCTCCTTCTCTCCCTCGCATTTGCTCACCCTCACTGACAGACACGGGGCTCACAGGTGGGCTTTGTGTTTGCTCAGGGTGAGACTAATTTGAGTTTCAAATCCATCCCAGTGGTCCCTACTGCTGTCACACCCCTCGCATCCTTCCAGGCAGCAAACACTTGTAGACATTTATCCCTCCTTAGGCCTCATTAGGCCAAGTCATGCATATTCACATCTTTTAATCGGGTTTTTTTCCCCCCTCACATCAGTTCCTTCAGTCTTTTAATCATTTGTGTTGCTCTTCCCTAAATTACCTCAGACTTGTCCACGCATCTCTGGTTCCTAGGCACCACCAAGATGCTGTTCAGACACATCTGCCTCTGAGCACACGAGTTCATAGAGAGCTCGTTTATGGTGGAGACATTTCATTTTGCTGCTGGACACCATGAGTTGAAACAGGGTTTGTAAAAAGGGACACAGCACGGCTCGTTATCCACGGTATCCTCCCCACAGCCCACACCTCCAGCTCAGAGCTTAAGAAAAAGGGGCAAAAAGAAGAAGCAACCTGCAGAGAACTGGGGGTTGTGCTCAGGTGAGGAGTGAGTGGGACCTGGCAGAAATGTGTCCTTGTCTGGGCAGCTCAAACTCCGGTGGTTTCAGACACTAAAGCCTCCATTATGCAATATATATATTTTTTTTGCATGAGTTCAGCGGAGCTGTAATAAGCTTATCAAGGTGATAACTGTGAGATAAACCCTACAATCTTGTCCATCAGGCAGGAAGAGAAATAAATGGAAAAAGAAGAATAAAAAAAAAAGAGTAGACTGAGCCTTGCCAGCTGTGTCAGTCAGCTGAAGGCTTTCCACTCGGTGACAACCAGAGCTCTGTGCTCACTGGTACAGGAAATTACCTCCTAGTTGTGACCTCACATCACAGCCCGCTGCTTTTGGCCGGGCTGGTTTTACTCAACTGCACCAGCAGCAGCACTCAAACAGCTCAATAAATGTTACCACATGAGCCAGGGAGCACACAGTTATTTACCAAACCCTGCCTTAACATCCCTCTCGGAACTGCCTCGTTGTGTCACGCAGAGGAGCAGTAACCCTTCAAGCACTGCTGTTCTCTCTCTGTCACAACACTCTCTTTGGTAACACACAATGTGGACAATTAAAACATCAGCCAGGGCAGCAGGTTTTCAACTTGCCCCGCAAGAAAATCCCGGTTCCTTTGCTTTCACTGCCCTCCAGCCTGGAGGGGAAAGAATTAACAAAAGCAGACACAATTAGTCACCTGAAGACAAGCTTGGAGGAAGGCAGAGGAGAGCAGGTAGGCAGCAAACTCAGCGTCCTTCCAGGAGAATGGGAGACTCCACTGAGAATGGGATCCCAGAGGATTTCAGGAGGGGACTGGAGAAGTGAGGCTGAGGTGTGGGGAACAGCAGTGCTGAGATTGGCACCCTGAGCCACAGAGGAGCTCCTCGGGGGACATGTCTCTGCCCAGCCAGCCCCTGCCAGGCTTTGCCAGGGAAGATGGACATGCAGGTGAGATGGAGAGCACAGACCTTTCCCTTTCTGTGCCAGGCCTCCCCCTGTGGGAGAATCACCAACGTAGAGCTTGGAAGAAGCTGCCAAAGAGTCGTTTTAGTCACCTGCCATTGGAGCTATTGAAAATAAAAATGTGACAGCAGAGCCTGACCTGTCAGGATAAAGGGAGAAGGGGAGAACAGGAGGAACTGGAGGCCCTGGAAATCCATGCCCTGAAGGGTTTAACTGCCAGCACTGCCAGACCAGTCACCGAGGAGCCCCAGTGATGTCTTGGGACTGCTGCAGTTTATGGTGCAATTCATGAGGCAATTCAGTCACCAACTCTCCCAACAGTCCTGGCATCCTCCACCCCAAAGAGCCCAAAGAAAGCTCACAGAATTCATCTCCAAACTGGCAATACACTAAAAACGTCCACGCAGAGCCCAGTTCCGCAGAGCTGTGAGCAGCCTGTGCATCCCTCAGGAGCTGGGGCAGCTCCCGGCGTGGGGGGGCCTTGCTGCACACCAAACACGAATCTCCACTCATCACCGTCCTTATCAGGAGTCAGGTTATTTAGATCTATCTCCCTTCCTACCCACCGTGGGAGCTATTTGTTCCTGGGCTCCAGAAATGCACAAGTCATTATTGTAAAGATGGTACTTTTCCTGGTAAATGTGAGCTCCTGCTTTCAGAAAGTAAGCACCTATTTAACTAAGAGCTTTATAATAAAGCAAGCACTGCACAGAGTAATAAGAAAAGGGACAGCCACCATCTAAATATGCTCGTTTAGTGGTTGGATTGGGCAGGAATAAAGTTACCTGCTTGGTATCTTTAATATGAATATACTCAAGGCCTTTATCTCTGGATAAATACAGATTAAAAATTAAAAGCTCTTGTAAGGTAACTCATGAAACCAAAGCACCACAGAGAAATTCGGAGAAGCAAATAAAAGTGCCACCATAAACTACAAAAGCATTGCAGAACCTGGACGGAGGGGAAGGAAACCTAGGAATAAAAAAACCCCCTCAGAAAACCAACTCAAGTATGGCATGAAAAGAGAGGAGGGGATAGCGGTGGTGGCAGCAAGAAAAACCACCACTTGTAAAAACAAATTCCCAACATTTCCCCAGCAGGATGCAGAAGGAAATATTAAACCCAGGGTTTTCTGACTGTAACCCAGAGTGCCTGTGAGTGACACTTTCTCCTGGCACCAGGCAGACAGGCTCCTGCCTCAGGGTCCCCAAACTCTGACCCCTGGGAATAATCCCCAAGGGCCCACTAAGTTCAGAGTGGCACAAGTGCTGACTGCTGCCATCAAACTCCAAGCGATCAGGGAATTATCTGTAAAACAGGGTGTTTTTCAAGGCCAGTAAGAGCCACAAAGGAGCCCATTTCAATAAGTCAGACACACTCTGTAAATGTTTTAGGCAACAACCACATTGGGTAGATACTAAAAGGCATTGCTGGCACATGGGGGAGGTGGCCAGAGAGTCCCCCAGGATGGGACTGCCCTGCTGAGCCACATTCCCAGTTGGCACAGGGCAGGAGCCAAAGAATGTCCTCAATGCCCTTATCCTCACTCAGCAGCCTGGGGGGAGCAGCAATTCTTATTTCCCCCGCTGCAGAGGTGAGCTGTGGGTGTGCAGCTGCTCTGCATCACACCCAATCACACATTTAACATCCTCCCGCAAATTCAGGTGCTCCAATTCCCATTTAAATAAGGAAGGTGCAGCCTGTCACGATGTGGGACAGCATCCACACGTGGCCAAGTGTCTCCCTGAGCCCCAGCCTGGTCCATGAGCCACTGGGCAGCTTAAAACAGCCAAAACTGACTGGGGATCAACAGAAATAACTCTGGAAACAACCAGAGGAAAACAACCATCCTCTTCTGGGGCCTGTGGGGAGAACTGGCCTCCAAAAGGGCATGTTTGGGGTTCAGACCACAGTTCATCCCCTGTGAAAGTTGGCTTGCAGCAGGTTTTTAGATATGACCAGGGACATCTTCTGGTCCCAAGGACAATCACCAGCCTCCAAATGAATCCTCAGTTGCTTCTGGCTTCCAGCTGGAGACTGCGCCAGCCAAAGGAAGAGACTCAGTGTCTTTGGTCAAGAGCAGACTGCACAGGGTAACTCTAATAAACACATAAACCCCAAAGGATTATCTAGGCAGCCAGTAAAGACATAGAATCTTTCTTTATGAACTGAAATTACACTAATTCAGTATGTGGCATTAAAAGAAATACGGATTTCCTGACAGACTTTTATTTCCTGCTGTTACTAAAATGCATCCCCTTCTTATAAGCAGCATCTCAGGCAACTGTAATTCCTCCCAATTTATCCCTGACCGAGCCTGGGGTTACACAACTCGAGGTGCCAGCTCTGCACCATGCATGCCACAAATGAGATTTTGAAACTAAATAATCAGACGTGGGGATCTGAGTCTGAAATTACATATATTTTTGTGCATGTAAAACGCATTCCCTTCTTTTACCTGAGCTGCCCATCCCATCTCATGTTTAAAATTGCATGGAGATAGTTCCTAGTCTACCAGAGGCATTCATGGGAATGTTATTTTTACCTGAGCCCTGATGGCAGCGTCCTTCTTAATCCACTTTATCACTGTTTCATACACCAGCTCCTCTGCTTTGGTGTTCAGGCTGTCGTTGGACATGTAGGAGATGAAGTCGTCCTTGGAGATGTTCAGGATCTCCTCCTGGTTTGCCACCTCTGGGAAGATTTGCAGGGCGTAGGCCTTGGCCATGTTGTACAGCTCAGTGCACTGCATGGCCTCAGCCATGGCTAATATTCCTAAGCAGTTGCTGGCAGTCAGCTGTTTTTCTAAAAGGAGCAAAAAAAACCAGACAGAAAATGATTAAAAAGCAACGTTCGCGTTTGTTCTGAAGTCACCGAGGAAAGTTAAGTGTCACAGACAGAACTCCAAGCCTAATTCATTTCTGGGAGCTCACCTGAAGCAGCACCCCGGGTTATTTTTGGGGGTTTCAAGCACAAAAATCAAAGCCTGTCTAAGAGCCGAGCTGGGCATGGGGAGAGAAATGCACTTTCTGAGTTTGCTGCTCGTAGGAGAAACCTTCAGGAGGCACTGGGGGAAAACCTACTGCCACTGGAGTGTCTGGGGCTTCCCAAGGGACGGGAACCCAGCCAGGAGCTGCTGCAGAGATGGGAACAGACACTCCACAAGAAATGCAGACAGCACTGAGGACATTGCTGAGAATGCTGCACTCACTTCATGATAATTTCTGCCCTGTTCAGCTACTCAGACACTTCAAATAAAATTTAAAAAATCCTCTCCCCCCCTCCTTTTTTTTTTTTTCCAAAGGGACTTTGTTGCTGCTGAATGTGATGACATCCCTTATGCAAAACACAGATTACACCAAGGCCTTGTGTTAAACGCTGTGTAGTGGGTTTCAAAGCACATCGTGCACAGAGGAGGCAGCATTATCTCCTTCCCAGCAAACAGGAGCAGCAGCACAGTGTGTAGCTCTGGGTTACAAGTGTGCTACACCACACGTTGCACTGGAGGGTTTTTTTTCCCTTTCCAGCTATTCTGAAGAAATACCCACAAAATTTAGACGTTTCTAAGAGGAACCCTCAGATCCTTCTCACCTTTTGTTAACCAAGCCACTGGTAACAGGCAGACTATATTGAGATGTAGGAGCAAAAAAATAAAATAAAATCTGAGAGGCAGAGAGACTGCAATAGGTGACAAAGCCTCGGGCAGCAGTGGCAGGGCCTGTGCTGTCCCAGGAGTCTGTCACACTGGGCACTGTCACATCCTGGAGCACTGTGTCAGAGCAACAGCCTCACACCTCAAACAGAACTCAGGGTGTGCCCTTCTCCACCCCCAGCTCCTGCCTCCATCGGATTGAAAACCTTCAATAAAACGGGATTACGAACCACCTTTTTAATACTTTTAAACCCGACACGAGATCAGGAGTTTTGTGGGTTTGTTTTGGTGCTTTTCTTCCCCCCCGAACTCTTTTTTCTTTCACAGCCTTGCAACTGGGTTATCTCATTTTGCATCAGTTGATTGCCCTGACTCCAAGGAGCCCGTTTCCTCCAGCAGACTGCAGCAGCAGCAGCACTGTTTGCTGTCAGGAGATTTTTGTCACTCAAAGACAGCCCAGAGACAGGTTGTAAACTGATAGCTGTGAAGCACAAAGCTCCCAAATTTTTTTTCTTTTATAAAAAAAACCCCAAGAGGACCTGTTTCAGGTTCCTTGTTTCCGTCTGCTGGCACAGCCTCATGCATCCATCCATCTAACAGAGCCCACAACACTCATCGTCACTTGGCAAACTCTCAAGTCAGAGACAAATCTGATGCCGTTCCACGGTGCTTGCAGTGATGGTAATAATCCATTTTGACTCATTAAGCAGCCATTTGCCAGCACATGATGGTGAAGACTCGAGAGAACGAGTCTTTGCCTTCAAGGGACTGGCTTTGCCTTTTACAGCAGATTCCCAGCCATCCCCATCTGAACCTGTGGCCTGGGGCACAAAAGCCCACTGGTCAGCCCTGATTTCTCCTGATCTCCACCTCTACCAACGCTGGGTGACTCCTGCAGCCTGGCACTCTGGTGTCCCTTCCCTGAGGAGCCCCTGGGTGGCAGCTCCATGGCATGACAAAACCAGCCAGGGCCCAGCTCTGCTGTCTCCTCCTGAGCTGTGTTCCTTTGGACACCGACATGTTTACAGTAATTGTTGTCTTGTCACAGTGACACTGGGCTTGTAACAACATATTTTTTTGTGGAGTTTCACAGAACACGACTGCTGACTACTGAGCTCCTCCCAGCGCTCAGGGGCAGTTTGTGACAGGCTCAGGGGTGGAATTCAGGGATACCAGAGGTGATCTGGGATGCCTGCACTGCTCTGAGGCACTGCTGGACCAGCAGCTGCTGTTTCCCACCGTGTGGGATGTGACTCTGGGGCACGATCCTGTGCAGACTCCGTCAGCCAGGCAGATTGCTCCAGCTCCTCCTGGCTTTATCCTCCTCACTTTATCCTGAGATAGAGCAAGGGAGAGGCTCCCGAAGGATGGATTACCCAGCAGGATTGTGGTAACAGAACAAGGGGAGCTCAGAAGTGGCTGTGAGCCTCCTCTCTCTGCATTAAGCACCGGATTTTCACTTTGAGGTGCTTTCTAGAGGATGACTTGGGTATTTCTAAGAAGGGCATAAAATACACATGATAAAATCCTCTGATATTCTGTGTACGTACACAACACCTCCTCTTGAATTCAGGACCCCAAAGGCCTCTTCATTCCTCACATGCAGCTCTCAACACTGCCCCATCATTCAGTTCTTCTCGTTCCTCCCTCCAAAACTCTTCCTAAACATTAACTTGGTGCGTTTTGCTCACGAGATGAAGAAAATCCAGAACTCCTGCTCTTTCCTGATCCTGTCCACGAAACTACCAGGTTCTACCAATTTCTGCAGGCCTAAAGAAGAATGTCTTTATTTTATCAGCAGCAGGTTAAAGTAGAAGCTCAGGATTTGTTCCCTCCTGTGATGGGTGTCCCTGCACCACAGACCCAAACTGTGACACTGATCAATCACCTGGAACACAATTCAACCCATGACTGTGATGGTACTGTCAAACAAATACAAAAAAAAATTTAAAAAAAAAAAGAAGAAGAAAAAGCTGCTTGAGTCTTCAGGTAGATGGGTGGAGGAAATACCTGTGATGGGAAAGATTCACTGTTTATACAAGTGAATCCTCCAGAAACCCTGGTAAAAAAAAAACCAAACTGATTTTTAAAATATTTTTGCTTTGTGTAGAGCAGAGGTTGCTGGGAAGGAAAAACCACAGCCAGAGAGAAGACAAAATGCCTTTCCCTAAACTTCTCAGATGGCAAATGCTCTGCTATCTCTGTAGAGAACCCAGTCACAGCCATAAATAAAAATAAGCAATTACACTCTGTGAATTCTCCAAATGAGAACGCAAAACTCCAGTGACTCCCCATATATCACTGAACTTATAACCAACTCTACTGTTTCACTCCATAACATGGTTCACTGAATTCAAATATTAACCATCAGAAAAAAGAAATCTCACACTGATTTAGTGAAATAAATGTATTTTGGTTTTGCTGCTGAATCTTGGGAGATAGGGCAACTTTTAAACATCTGGTGTTGCTGGAAGGGCTGTAAGATCTAACCACCATCAAAAGGTGGCAAAGGGAGTTTGTGTTACTAATTAGTGCATTATTAGTGTCTCATTAAGTGATACCACAGTCATGATAGTGAAGGAGTGGCTTGTGGTACAGGCAGGAATTTGAACCAACACATGTTTCAGTTGTGGCTCCTCTTCTACCATGACAGAAACATGTCTTGCTGGTTCCAGTTCAGGCAGGAACGCTGGACATGGGAAGGGATGTCTCATGGATACAAGGAAATGGCAGATACTGCAATGCAGCCTTTCATTTTTGGGCAAATTTTGCACATTTGGAGAAGCTGCTCCTCCATGGGAGTCCCCCTTCAACACTGCCTGGCGTGTGACCAAGTGTAGCACTCAGAATTTGCTGCCCCAATTACAACCAGCCTGTACTTTACGACCTATTATCTATGCGGAGAGAAATGAAATGTATGGAAGATACCCAAGATACAAGACAACAGGTTATCCAAGACCAGGGGAGGTTCAGACTGGATGTTAGGAAGAGGTTTTTCCCAGAGAGAGTGATCCCTCATTGGAATGGGCTGCCCAGGGAGGTGGTGGAGTCGCCATCCCTGGAGGTGTTTAAGAGTAGGCTGGATGAGGCAATTAGTGCCATGGTTTAGACAATGGGTTGGTGTTGGGTTACAGGTTGGACTGGATGATCTCCAAGGTCTCTTCCAACCTTGCTAATACTGTGATACATGAAACCTGTTGCCACTCAAATAACAGGCTACACTTCTCAGACCATTTTCCGCTGGTCACCATGTGAGAATTAAAAACTCGTATCGCGAGTCAGATTGACGGTATTTTACTTTACGAGTTAATTATGTTTTAAGAGTTGTTTCAGGAGTTGTTAGAAGAAAGGTTTGCAAACCTTAACACCAGACCTCAAACCCTGGCTGGACGGGGCGATTCTTACCTAGAAAGGACACGCAGACCTTACAGAAGGTGTGAAACTGGAACTTGCTGGCAGCCTCCAGTAGGGTCTTGGCGTTGGCGGAGTCGATGATCAGAGAACCTGTGTAAACAAACTCCAGGAGCAGCTCCAGCACATCCGCCGTGAGGTTGGACATGGCCAGTTCCAGCTTCTCCCCGCTTCTGCCACTGTCCCGTGGCGACCTGGCAACAGCAGACAATTAAATTACGGACATTACACCGTCCCCATTTTATTGGCATCTATTGATTAGTGAGGGCTAGAAAATCGCTTTGCACCTCATTATATTTCTCCGTTATTTTTGTTTACGGAACTGAAGAACACGAATTTTAAACGACTGAACTTAAAAACTTTTAACTGGATCTGAAAGAGAAGAGTCTTAAAGCAAGTCTCACCAAAAAAAAATTCTGTTTGTTGCTACTTTGCATTTTCATGCAGAAACAGTTGCAAAAGAAAAGAAAGGAAAAGAAAGGAAAGAAAGGAAAAAAAAAAGGAAAATGAATGATCCAACATTAATGAAAATGAGGAACGGGATTAGCTTTCAAAGGGAAACAATACATTTTAACGTCTTGGTTAACATCTCATCTTCTGTGCATAATGTAACAGTTAAGGAAGAACAGCTCTCCAATTTCAAGAGAAAAGGTCATCTACTTTTTCACGAATCCGGCACTGGAATAATTTTAAATGTCATGTGCACTTAAGAATACATTTAAAGACCTTTTCACAACAAATAACAATAAAAATACTAATTTCTGTTTAGCTTGAACTTCTCAGTATGTTGAAGCATCGATACAATCAATATGGTATATTGGTATACATATAGAAATATATGCTTGTTCTGAAAAAATCTATTGTTCCCTTTTAGGCACTAAAAAAAGAAGCCCTTCATGGCAATTGCTTTGAAAACTGAATACAAGACAAGCTAGACAGACAAAATGGTTAGAGCAAAGAAGGGAGAGGGGGGAAAACAACAACCAGCTCTGCCACAGGAAGCCAGCAGCCATCCTCTGGGAGTTTCATGACTGTGGCCTACGGTTTTTCCTGCATGAAGTGCTGAACAATTTGGGGATCAAAGTATCTCCTGCATTTGAAGTGTGGATTAGTGCTCGTGAAATTATTGGACGAAAAGAAAGTCATACTGAATTAAAGTAAGGGCCCAGCTCTTAATGCATGGTTGGCTGGTGTGTCTGCAACACTAAAGACAGGTTACACCTGAAAGACAAAAGTGATGATAAATTTGGTGGCGTCAAGGAGGGGAGGGGAAAATCTGTTGGAGTAAGAAAATAAACTCTTAATGGTTAGGACCATCCAGCACCTTCTCAGAGAAACATGAGCTTTTTGTCTGTCGCTGGACAGTCAACGTCTGCTCGCTCCAATTCCGCCAAAGTACAACTTGCAAAAGCCATCGCACACGAGTGACACGAAACCAGCACAGGACGGGGTGTGACATTTATGGACTGGCCAAAGCATGACTGTCCACGGGCAACGGCAGCTTTGAGCACGAGCCAAGCACTACCAACCTCTTGGGTTCACAGAGCTGCCCAGAAAGGCGACGGTCACACCTCAACCACGGCGACGGAGGGAAAACAGACAACACGTGAGGTTCTGTTCTGCTCCCCACCCACACCCCCAGGAACACCTAAAATCATTGGGGACATGCTGAGCATTTGCACTGGGTGCTTTGTCACTGGCTGGCCATTCACTTGCCCTGCTCAAGTGAAGGGCTCAGCTTTAATTTTCACAAGTCTCTGCAGGACCAAAGCTTTAAAGAAGTTTTGTTTCCAATGCAGTCCTTAACCTCACAGCCTTCTCTAAGGAAGTGAACAACAGCTACTCCCATTCATGAAAGGAAATTGAGACACAAGTCGACAAAATCAGTTGCTTATAGAAAGTCAAGGGCAAAACAAGAAATTAAACCCCATTTTAAAAATTCTAAACACTGAACTCTCCCTTTGCATGGCAACACAGCTGGGCCAGACCCTATTCCAGCAGCAGATGGCTGGGAATACACACTGATCATGATACCTGTTGTATCCCTCCAAGCACAGATGTGTCTGCTACCCTGAACCCTTATGCTTTATCTTTCTCATGCTTTGTTCTTTCTGAACTCTTGCACACGGATTACATTCTGCATCTGAGGCAGAAAACTTCCTGTGTCCAAGGAGGAGAGTTCCCATTTCCTACATCCTCAAGAGGATGCCACAAAACGTTTTTCCCTTTCTAACACCCACATGTGAGGAACATGCCCCACATCTGATTTATCTCCAGTTGCACACAGTGCTGGTGCTGCACTCTGGGCCACTAAAATGCCTCCCAGTAGCAACGTAATTCTGGCCAAACTGCTCCCAGGAGTGGTTTGTACCTGGCAGTGAGCTCACAACTCACGTGGGCCCATAATTTAGGGAGATCTGGAGGCACCCAGCAAGCCACAGTTGGGCTGTTTTTGCACTGTGGGAAGCCCCACCAAAAGCAATTATTTATTTAAGGGCACTAATTGTTCTGTACTGCGTGTGATCCACTGGGAACCTCACAAGGACCACGAGGCACAAAGGAAGGGATGATGCGACACCCATGTTAGCAACAACTGCCAGCTGCTATTTTTCAGAATAATTAAGTAATAATATCTTTTCCTTTGTAATACACCGAGCAATAAACTGCTGCTGCAATTGATTAAATGCCAAAGAAAAGCGAAGGTGTTTAATCAATCACCAGAGCCACTTACAGCAAGGATAATACAAAGCTACAGAGATTATTGATATTACACAATGAGCCAGAAATGGGAAAGAGAATTATCCCCGTTCCTGCCTCTGCCATGCCTCGAATGTGTTTGTGCTGTTTTGCTCGTGCTCTCCAAGCAGCTCCACGTTGGGCTGGAGCAAATCCTGAGCCCAGGGAAATCACAGCTGCCATACACAGCAGGGACCTGGCTGGAGGAAGTGCAGGGAGTGTGCTGAACAAGATCCATTGATCAAAAGTAAGTGTTGGAAGGAAGAACTTAATGTGGGGAAACATTGATGTGACTCAAGTGGGAAATTCCACGGATTTCTCCTTGAAACCATTTCAGGGTTGTGGCATCGCCCTCAAAGCTGGACTGAAGGTTTCTGTGTTCCTTCTTTTCACAGGTACTAGAGTACCAATATATCGATATTTCATCTATTTGGGACAAAGCTTCTCTCAGTTGCTGCAGAGGGACTGCAACGAAGTGGTTAAAGCTGCATTACAGGAATAGAACTCAGCCCTGGAAATGCACATGCAGTGGACTGGGGGGAAATCTGCAGGAATATTTACAGCTGTGCCCCCAAATAGCTCATCCTGTGTCACAGCAGGAGGAGCTCTGCCAGTGACATCAGCAGATGCAAACACTCAGAGGAGTCTGTCACAAGAAAAGGCTCAACTTCCTGCCTCAAAAAAAAAAAAAATCCCAGCTCTGCCTGGCACAGACACTCCAGTTCCCTCACTCCTGGCACAAACCCAGGCCCTCCTGGGGCTGGAGAACCTGCCTCCCTCATGTATCAGCCCCTGATTGTCCCTGGGCATCATTAAATGTGGCACATGCTGCTATTTGCCCTGAGAACTCTCAAAGTTTAAACAGAGTGATGTCATTTTATTGGCCTTGTAATCATTGCTCATATTATAAAGGTCACCCATTTCACGTGGTGGCAGGAAATCAATAACTCTCCCAACAGCCTCTGGGGGGAAAAAAAAGTTTTTGCTTCTGAAGAATAATATATAATAAACAATTTTAGTCCTTACTTTATCACGGCTGTAATCTTGGAGAAAAGCTACAGTAAAAAATCTGGCAAAGGCTGATATATAAACTCATTAAAATCGGGAAGTGATTTAGAACAGGACTTTTAAAGAGATTTATCTCGAGCTAAACAGCAAAGAGATTTGTTTAGGTCCACATTTAAACAAGCTCCAAGAGCTCTTTAACAGCTTAATTTTATGGTAGCTGTTGGGGAATTCTTTCAGATTTACAAATCATGTGTTTCTCCAGCAAAGGTGACAGACCTGAGCAATGTGCACGCAGAACTGAAGCTGCAGATAAGCAGGAGGCACAGACACTCCCTGAATGGGCAAGGGGGGACTCACTGAAAAATATTCTGCGTTGTCTGGAATAATTAAGTCTGACAAAATCAAGGCAGTGCCTTTGAAGATGCTCTGGCTACTTATCCTTCAACTTAATTACTGAAACTAGAGAAGACAAAGGCACAGGGAACCTTTCAAAGCAAAAGATGGCTCGATTACATTATCAAACAACAAATAAAAATCAGTGTCCATTTCTGTTAACTAAGTATACAGAAAACAGCTACAATGCTTGAATGCTTGATAGCGGGAAAAATAACCCTAATACCTCATCTGCAGTGTTTGCTAGTGGAACTGACACCAGAAAAAGTAGAGAACTTGGTATTTTTGGTATTCATTTGCCCTTGAAAACCACTTCCATCCATGTAATACACCCAGACAAGAATGTTCTCGTGCTTAATAGCAATGCAACTGCATTCTCTGCTCCCTGAGTTATAAATAGATGTGTATCTATGCATTTTCCCTGCATTATTTGTACCAACGTGCCCACACAACAGAACCTCTGCGTGATTCTGTTCACAGCATTTAATCCTGAGGCACCTGGATCTGATCAAACCACGTTTGGAGTCACTGGCTGAAGTCACTGTGCAGGTGAAACACCGTCAGGGCATCCATTTGTCAATTCATCAATTGATGCCACCACCCCTCGGGGTTGGGATGTGCTGCCTTTCGCTGGCTCCCAACATTATTTCGACTGACTAATGGTTTGGCTACAGCTTGTCTGGATCTCAGATGAAACACGGAGAGCTACCTACACCCGACAGCCAAGGCTCTGTTTACAAGCCACAGTCACCGAGTCAAAACAAATTCTGGATGCTCGAAACGGAGCCATCTGCACGGAATAAACACGAAAAATACGGCAGGTTTTATGGAAATGTGCATTGCTGCCCAGGAACAGTTGGTTCAGCTTCCTCCCAGGCTGCCGGGGTGGGGACAGGGGGACTGGCAGAGTCTGGGGCACCCATTTACAGTCGGTGCCGTAGACTCGAAGGTATGAGGTGTGTTTAAGCTTTGAAACAGATTATTGTCTTTTAAAATAGATACATTTAGATTTATTGTGGGCACAGGAGTGTCTCTAGTGTGTGTCTTTTTCTTCCTGCGTCCCCAGGGTCCATCTCTGAGCCCATCGCCACTCCCAACAGGAGACAGCAGCAAAGAGCTGCTTCCCTGGGCAGTGTTTAGGTCTTCTGAACACAGGAAATCCAAGATTTTTATGTGAGATGAGGCACTTTTAAATGAGGAGAAGGTATTTCTTTTCATCTCTGTCAAAATTATTTTGATTACCAAAGAAAGGGTTCCAGACTAGGCCAGACAGCTTCTCATGGGGCTTAAGAGTCTGTTAGCTCTGTGCTCATTAGAAACTGCTGCTCAAGTCAACACAATTGAGGCTGAATATCTTGTTTATTGTGGAATCTCAACTTTTTACTTTAACCCTTAAAGCACTGAAACCCCAAGCAAAGAAGAAAGTGCAATGTTGTTGCATCTTAACTCTTTGTTACTTGATTTTTTTTTAATCAACTTCAGAGTTAATAATGGTTCAAAACCCCTATTTATCTTGGGAGAGGCAGAAAATAAACTTCATTTTACCACAGCCAACCTTCAGCTATGTACAGAACAGACACAGGAACAGGAACACAGAACAGGAACTTTCTACATGGAAAGTTGTATTTGGTACCAAAGACCTTGATTTATCATAATGACATCAGATATAAAAATATTGATGCCCAGACACACCAACTAATGACACACTCATCAGATATAAAAATACTGATGCCCAAACACACCAACATTTCCAAATCACCCCCCCCAGATGCAAGTGCAGGCTGAGGTAACAGGCCATTGACTGAGTTACACAAGTTTATGCAGCTGCAAGGTAAAATCAATCACGTAAATGATGACAGGGAGGGACATTTACGGAGCACCATCACTGCAATACGTGTGTCATAAGGCACTGAACGTTTTATTATACAGGATTTAAAAAGAAATAAATTACGCCCCAGCCTCGCCTCTCCCTCAGAATTGTTTTATCAGCTCGAAATGTATTAACTTGCAAATCTCTGCCTCCGTTACACTTATCTTGTAGATAAACATTATCTTTGGGCCTCAGTCACTGTGCAGATGTCTCATGAGGGAAGAAAACATGCACTCTAACAGTGCCATTGTATGATTACAATGAAGGACTAGTAAAACCAGCAGATTAAATGAATTACATTGTTTAAACACAGGCTTGCAAACTCGGAGGGAGAATTTACCTGACCAGCAAATCCATTTGCTCACTTTTTATCAGGGTGTTGATACAAATAATGTTCCTTGTTCCAGGCAAACAAAATCTGGCCAGACTAGTGTAACTTATTAGGGTCAAACGCTGCCAGTTTTGCACCTGCTCTATCAGAGGAGAATCAGGAAAATTAATGTCTGTGAGCTCGGGGCACTGCACCAGCAGCTCCTGCTAATTCACCATCACAGAAATGATCATTGCAAACCAAGACGAGCAACGGGATTAACAACAAATGCTTCTGTTCACGGGCAACACGGGTGGAATAAAACAAAGCAAAGAAAGCAGCCACGTTTCCTCTCCCCCCTCAGTGGCATTCAGGGATGGAACACAATCTAAACGCTGGGTCAAGACCAATTCTAAAGGCACGGGGATCACAGTGGGAGGCACAAATCTGGTTCCCTGCTGGGGTTTAAGAACCAAGGTGAGGAGTTTGAAGATGCTGAGCAAGTGAATAGCAAAGTGCCCTTGGGAGAACAGCGTTCCATGACCCAGACTTCTGCTTGGGACTGAGAATAAACTCACAAAGTACCAGTGGAAAAGTGAAAACCTGGGCCAACTTCTTAACAGTGTGGGCTCTAACTTGTTTGCAAGTACCTCTGGCAGCTTAATTCAGCCACAAAATAACCTGTTTGTTAAAGGACATAAAAGATGCCAAGCGGGTTTGGGTGGATTAAAAATCAAATGACAGAATAAAAAATTTATTCTGATCAAACCTAAAGCTCACCCCCTTACCCAACTGCTATCTGATTTCTTTTAATGTTATTTATTATGCCATCAAACCCCAGCTTAGCAGAGAGCTGGCATGCAGCTTATAAATCCATTTCTTAGGGATGTGGTGAAATTTATACAAGTAATTATCTAGGCAGTCTATCCAAGACTCTTTCTCATCACTGCAATGTCTGGAGGGAAAACAATAATAAAATAATGATAACCACGATTATTATTTATTACTACCACCATGATTATGGCAGTGCCCAAAGATCCCAATCAGCATCTCAGTAATTAGAATTAATTCTGTCAGGCACCGATTCTCTGTCCTACAGCTACAGGGAGTTGCTAGAGCTTTTCTATAGTATATGTAGAGCCAGAGATACCAAGGAAAGGTGTTCCACCCCATCATCCATGCAGGCAGGGAAGGGCTGGTGGCTCTGCTCACCTCCTCAGTGCCCACCCCGCACAACTGCTCCCAGTATTTCCCTCCCTGAAGCTCAGCACGGTGATCTGATCTGACCACAGCCTGCTCACATTAATTCAAATTCATTATCCCAACCCAGCAGCAGCTAATCATTGAGGATTTAAATGAAAGGCTGATCCCCAGAGCTGCCCTTCAACCAAGCTGGAGCTGGAGATTTGATCACCCTCCTTTTAGGGCTTTTGGAAATGGCCCCAAAATGACAAGTTTTCAAGAACATGGCTCCAGTTTCTATGCCTTGTTTTTTTTTTTCCCCTTTGTTGTCCTTGATCCATTCAGCTTGAACTGCACCTTGTTAGATAACTGCTCCCTTTCATCCCTAAATTTCAGCACAGTCTGGGCTGTGAGATGTTAAATCGAGGCAGGTCACCTGCACTGGCACCTCATGAGTGGTTACATGACAGGCCAGCCAGAGCAAGAGGTGATTACTCTGTCATTCCTTGAGTAAGATTTGCAGCATTTGTACCTGAGCCTAGAAATTAGGTGAGAGAAGCCCCAACAACAATAAACAGAGAAGCTGTCCCTGAGGGCGAGGAGTGAGGGGATCAGGGACCTGCTGCCATTACAAGGCAGATGCCTCATTTCTGTGCTGCACCTTGAGAAAAGGAGCCTTTCTGTCCTCCCTGCCAGGGTGTTTCCTCAGAGCAGGGCACACCCAGAGCAGCACCCAGCCTAACCCGCAGCCAGGACTGGGATTAGCTGGGCTGTGCTGGGCCTGGCAGGCCAGAACACCACGGAGCATTTGTAAGCTGCCATTCATTTCTGCAGAAAACCACACATTTGTGCCGGATGAAAACATGCCTTCCAAGGCCTGGCAGTGGCAGAACTGGAAGGCCAGCAGGGAGCTCTGAGGGGCGTCAGGCACTCGTGGGCCACCGAGAGCAGAGAGCTGTGCTCCAGGCCAACATCCTGTGCCCAGCACACAGCAGTTATCATCACCTCGTTTGAGAGAAAAATGTTGTCCAGAGCACAACTTACACCTGTGCCCTAGCAGCAAAGGGGGAAGGGTGTTTTACGCTCTCATCCCGTTCCCAGGGACTCCTTTAAATGGTGCAGCAGAAACCCCTGGTGCTCTGCTGGCAGCTCAGACAAACATCGTGTTCCCAACTCTCCATTTCTCTGGTTTGACTAAATGTTGTAACTTATTTCCACACTCATTCTGTTCAACATGACGCTGAAACACGCAGATGTAGAAATGCTGCCTGCTCCTCTCCCACGGTTAAAAGGATGATTCTTAATAAGCAGGAAAACGCAGAGGGGTCACTAAGATTGTTCTTTCATCGGCTGTTTCTCATTTTGGGCTTTTTGTACAACATCAACACAAACCAGACAGTCTGTTTTCCAGACTTGTGCAGTTTTGTCAGGCTGTTTCAGAGGGATAGTGGCAGGTTTTTCTCTGTCGTGCATCCAAACGTTGCCTCTCCACACGATGGTGTAAAATGCAGAGTGACATCTTTGTCTTCAGCGTAGGTGTTAAAGCAAGAGGAGTTTGGTGCTCTCACCCTAAATGCTTTACCTCTCCTGCCATGCCTTCAGGCCCTCAGAGGGGATATTCAATTCTATTTTGGGGAAAAAAAATAAAATAAAAAGTCTGAAGACTTGCAAAGTGAGGCAAAGTATTGTGGAAAAGCAAAAGTCACTGGCTCTGCTTCACAGTTCAAACAGGATAAACACAGAGTACAATTCATCCAAAATGCTGCTTCTTGTGATGAAATCTCTTTGTGCCTCTGACTTCCTGCCCTGTGCCAGAGGAATCCAGGCACCCAGGATGACCCCAAGATCAGAAATCAGCATTAAAATCCAATCTTGGAAAGGCAAAGCCTCCAGGACAGGATCTGTGTGTCTTTAGTAAGTGACCACAGAGGAGTGTGCTCACAGAAATCTGCTCATAAAAACGAACATTTTGGCCAAGAAGAGGGTTTTTTTGCCATGTTTTCCTATTAATAATGTCATATTTGGTAGGTTCCAGTACTGTGGGTTGGGTTAAGAAGAAGAAGGCAGCAAATTAAAACATTCCCATGAAGCTCTTGGTTACGGAACTATCAGATATTGCAGTTATCCAGCATTTATTTATTTATTAAAGAAACAAGTATTTATTTATTTATTTGTCTATCCCAAATACAGCTGGAAATAAACAGATGGCTCTTCATGGGATTTTCCATTCCTTCTGGAATGCACACACACCTCTTCCACTACTTTCTCCAGGGCTGATACAAAACCAGAGTTCATTTCTCTCCTCTAGTTCCATTATGCTTTTATCTGTATTTTGTTGTTGGGTTTGTGGTTTTTTAATTTATTTTTTTTTTTGAGAAGGGAATAATTGATCTGATTTGGGTTTGAACATTTCTCTTTCATTCTTTTGAGGTGCCACTTGCTATTCTAGCATCAGATAGCGACGTGAGCACAGGGCAGAATCAATGGCAGAATATGAGGTTGATCATAAGCAGCCTGTGGCGAATAATAAGCCCAAGAAAGTGCCCTCAAAGGTTCTATTTCTGCACGTTTCAATGGGTGTACACACAGCACCTCCATGAATAGATCATCTCCTCATTGATGTTTCTGGGGACACACTGGTGTCTTCGGTTGGAATGACGTTAGAATTTAATTCCTGATTGAAAGGGCCTTTATATTATATTTAATTCAAAGAGATGCCTTTGATTCTTTAAGAAAACCTGCCATTTCTTGATTTCTACAATAACACAAGGAGTACAATATAAATCACACAAAGCTTTAAGTGCTCTCTCAAAGGAGCTGCTAACAAATGCCAGCAGAGGATTCCAGAGGTATTGCCTTTATAAACATCCCAACCCTGTGAACTGTAATGATTCTGGATTATTAAGGGCATGATCCTACAAAATACAACTTGAGTCCTGGACTTTCATGGGGTTGCAGAAAGGACGAGGCTTTACACTGCCAAAAGCAAGACTTTAGAACTTCCACCCCACCCCCCTGAGTTTACTGTCTCCCAAAGACACCTTTGCTCAGTTTACAGGTGGGGATTTTATTTTTCTCGTCTGACAGTTTTGCAAACTCAACTTGACATCGAGTTGAATTTTTTCCTTATTCAAGCATCATCATCAGCAGCAATAAAAGTATTTTTGCCTTGGATACACCTTGGATAACTCCATTACCCTCCATCAGGGTTATGTGAGTGCAGCTGAGGTTACACATGGAAGGCAACTGAGATGGACACATAAATTAACCCCTGGAATATTTACTGCTGATGATGATGTGAAAGAAGTGGTGAGATTAGCAAACAGGCCAAACCTTGCACTATTTTTTTTTCTTATAATGCATGCAAGCTTTATTTGAGCAGCTGAAAGACAATCCAGGGGTTTGCTTTCACAGCCTCTTCTCAGAGCATTTAAAGAGGGGTTTGGGTTTTGTTTTTTATATGAATAGTTTTAACTGAGCTCATAGCAAAGCAGGGCTCAATCTGAAGTGCATCCCCATGTGATCACTAAATAATGAAGCAGCAAGATTTGTTGGTGGGTTTCTAGAAACAGATTCTGCCTGGTGACTTCTGCACACAAGCAGAATCTCAGTGACACCCTTTGGCCAGTCAGTAATTTGATTTCTCTAAGTTGCTTCTAAGCTTTTTTTCTTTTCCTGCAGACTCTACTCTTGATCACCCTAAAAAAGCACACACTGCAGCCTCAACAATTAAATAATAATGAGCAGACAGAAGAGAAAGGACAGAGGAGATCTGGCACGGCCACTGCTAGCAATCATTAGATTTACAGAGGGGGGAAAGACATGCTTCCTAGGCCAACATATCTTTTATGAATAATTGATCAGGCAGTCAGTACAGTTATGTCATAGAAATGTAATATATATCCATAATTATAGAACAAGCTTTGTGCAAGAGGACACAATACACTGAAAGGAGGTACCAGCCAAAATGCCATCCTGAAATAAAATACAGTCACTATGGTGTTAGTTGGCAAAATTTAAAATACAGGATTTGAAGCAAGCAAAATGTTCTTTAATCCCATTTTTAAAGCACAGTCCAGGCTCAGTCTGCTCAGGAAAATACTGCAAGGCAAAATCAGCAGCTGCATTAATTTGCTGATGATTGAGAGAAAAAATGAAAGTTATCTTCGTCGGGTTTTTTTTTTCTCCCTACTCGCTACTCTAACTCACTGATAATATGAGGGTACCAATTTATTCCTATGCAAGTCTATGAAGCATACAAATTGAAAAATCAATGTAATGGAAAAAAATAAAAAAAAGATTATCATGCACTGTTTAGAATCAACCAGCTAGAAACTGAGGGGGGGGGGAAATGCGAGGGAGGAGACACCACATTGTACCTACCCTGAGCTAAGGGGGTTCGTGGGGAACAGCTGCTGTTAGTCCAACATGCAGAACCAGCTACAGTTTTGACCAGCAAACCATCTCATTCCCAATGTTTCCTCGAGAAATCCATCAGTTGTCTCTCTCAAATGATACAAATGTCAATCCCTTGGCCCATGGAGGTCACGTGTAAGGAGGGTGGCAGGGGGAAGGGGGTCGCAGGGGGAGCCCAAAGGACAGACCTGGGCTGCATGTGACAGTCCCCTGAGGACAGCAGTGGGTGTGAGGTGGGGGCTGATCCCCTCAGTGGTGGGACCAAAAGCAGCCTCTAGTCCTCAGGAATCATTAGCACTGTTGGTAATTACGTGTGAGGGATGGGTGTGAGGCTCAGTCTGGGGACACATTCAGAGGAGGGTGGAAGGAATGGCTACTGGCTCTGTGACAGGAGACTCAATCTTCGGGAACCTGCAAGAGAGGGGAGGAAAAAAAAGCGACACAAATGCGCCCTACAAAAGAACAGAGCAGATCACAGCTGGAAGGAAGGCAAACCTTTTAATCAGGTCCTTGAAATACAAGCTGCAGGAAGCTAGAACATTTTGGTGGACTTCAAACTCTTTGCCTTCAACAATAATTTTCAGGTCTGTAAACTCTTTCGCTCTGCGCTGCTGGTTCAACTCCTTCAACATTTCTGCAGAACAGAGAAGACAGACAGTGCCAGGGTTCCCATTAAGAGATTTTTTTTTATTTTTTACTTTTTATTTTTCATTTTTTTTGTTGTAAAGAAGTAGAGAAACAGGAAACAATTGATATTTTTGTCGGTAAGATTTGGCTCAACACAGACAGTCAGAAGCCATGAACATAACATATTAAAAAAAAATAAAAGAAAAAGAAAAAAGCAGGAACCAGTAGGTCTAAACAACTGAAATATATATACACACAGAGAGAAAAAAAAGCAAAAAACAATCCTAAATTTGGAAGGGTTAAAAATGAAAACGAAATATTTTAGCATCGGCAAATCAGAAACACGGAGAATGTGTTATCACAGAAAAGTTAAAATAATCTGTTATAATCAAAATCAAGGGCTAATGAATTTCTACCCGAATGGAAATAACTTTTGAACATACCAGAATAATATCAGTAAAAATATGGTATTATGATGCAATGTGAATTGGGCATGTGTCAAAATAACAAAACCACAAGACCTGCAAAAATAACTCGTCCTTAACATAGTAAAAATGTGTTAAGCCTCTCAGTTAACAGAATAAAACAGCATTTCTAAATAATGTACAAATTAAAGTGCATAAAAATTAGTCAAATTATCCATGCATCTTGCAGTACAACTCAGCTACATGGACTACAATTGTATATGTTTCAGAATTAGCTTAAAAGCATCCTTATGATAGAACCCCACCTCATGCAGGGTATAAATCACTGCCTTTCACAGCAAGCCTCGTTTTTTTGCACTCCGAGGATTTTTACCATGGCAGCATTTTTATTTTCCAGCCTTCACCGGCTTCATTTACAGCCACAATCAACTTTCCCACACGATGAAAGGATCATAATGATGAAAATAAGCTGGGAAAGTGTTTCCATCCTGCCACAAAGCACCTACCTTGTGTGATGCCTCCTGTCTTACAGCCCCAGAGAGGACTGGCACCATCCCACCTGGGAACTACTGGGCAACCCCCAGGGTTTATCTGCTTGCCTGGACTTTGGAGGGGAAGAATCCCTTCCAACTTTGCAGGCCAGAGTGGCCATCAAGATGAGTGACACACTTTTCACCTGGTGGTCAAGATGACAGAGGAGCTGATTTTTAAATACTAAATGGGTTTTTGGGGTTTATTTTATGTTTGCAATAGGTCAAGGTTCTCGTTTTCTCGCTGAACACATTCCCCCTCAGACAGAGCTGGAAACCAACAGCAGTTCCTCATGACACGAAGGAAAAAGGAGCCTCAGGAGGGTGTGAGTGTAAATGTGCTCAAAGGCACTGCTGGCCTCGGGCACAAAGCACCCAAATCCTCTCTGTGCCCTCCTGCTTGCCCAGGGGAACCCCACAGGAATCACCTCAGCACAGGAGCAGTGTTTGACCACAGAAAAGAATGAAAATACACGAGTGTTCCGTGAAAAGGAAGGGAAGTTCCCCCCAGCCCCAGCATCTGTGGTGCATATTTTTCCTGGCCCAAGTAAATAAATGTCACCTTGCACATTTATGCCTGTTTAATGGAAACACAGTGGTGTCTGAAAGGCTAATTATTCTGTGCTGAAATGGGTCAGTGCTCTCCAGAGAGCCAGCAGATCATTAGAGAGGGCACAGAAATAACAGCAGGCTTTTGTCAGATCCATAATAGGGGGAAATAAACTGCTCTGTCCTGGGGGGGGGCTGTAGCAGGGCCTGCTCTGTGAGACATTCCCAGCAAAAGCTGAGCTGGGACTCTGCAGGAAAGGCTCAGGCTCTTGCTGGAGGTGTGATGGATGCCCCAAGTCTGACTCCAGGCCTCAGTCAAGGACCAAGGATGCTCTGGGTGTGAGGGGAGTTCTGCTTGAGTCAGGTCTCTGGTTTAACAGGAACACCACCAGATGCATTTTCAATTGCGTATTTTTGCAGGTGATTGTGGAGGAAACATTTTCTGTCCCTTTTTGATGCAGCATAGGAACACTTTTTTTTCCCCTTTTTCTGTCTTGGTCCATTATCCCACTTTCATTTACAGCAACAACATTTCCCTCTCCACCAATTTTCTACCATTTCATGCCTTAAAGACATTTACTTTTCCCCTCTAAACTTTGTGATACTCTCTCCCCTTTTCAAATTAGCCCAACCACTGTCCTTTATCTCCATTTGCACTTTTCCCAAGTTCCTTTTCAAGGTCCTTTTCCCAGGTATCAGTGACGGTACAACCTCCCAGGCAGAAGCCTTTCAGCACAAGGGGTCCATCCACACAAGACTAAGATTACACTTAACACAAAGGGTCAATCTCCATCTCACCTCATTCCATTTCCCTCTTCTAAAGCTTACAGTCAACTTTTCTAGTGTTCAAAGAGCAAAACTGTTGAATAATAACTGCAGAGGAGGAGAGGAGAGGAGAGGAGAGGAGAGGAGAGGAGA
>WEKX01024740.1:259900-361041 GCA_013390025.1 Pitta sordida
GGAGAGGAGAGGAGAGGAGAGGAGAGGAGAGGAGAGGAGAGTTTAGCTGCAATTTTCAGTGGGGCTGGGTGTTTTGGGAAGCGAGCTCAGGGTAAGCAGGACAGTAAAGATTATCCCTGAGCTTCTGATGGTGGCCAAGATTGCTGGAAAATAAGACCCAAAGCTCAGCCACTGCCCCTACAGATGTTGTGCTCTCTGTGCTATCTCCAGTTTGAGCACCCAAGTCCCCAAAGCGCTCCCTGGGGTAATGGGCTCATCATTTGGACTTCCTGAGCACCCTTTAACTACATCCAGCCCTGCAGTTCCTCGGCACAGCTTCTCTCCATGCTCTTTACACACCTGAGTGTGCTCATTCATGCTGCATGCCTTTATTAGGGGATACAAACCAGAAAACAGCTCTGGAGCAGAGGTGCAAGTTGGCTCAGGGAGAAGTAGAAATCAGAACAAATTCTAATCAGAAACTCTTTTTTTCCTACAGCCATTCCAAGGCCTCCTTGTGCCCCTAACTTGTGCTCTCCACACAGAGATGACCACAAACAGCTCTGAATTTCTGCAGCTCTGTTCCTGAACCAGAAAGAGAGGAAAAGGAAGTCAGGGGACTGCACTGATTCATCGATCTTCCTCGCCCAGGCTCTTTTGTATTACTAAATAAGCAGCAGGCACTAGGATTGGACACAAGGTTGGATCAGAATGGGCCCTCATTCTCGGAGTATTTGTAATGCTCACACGCTGTGCTTAGCCAGCCGTTCATGATTTATGAGGGCTCAGGATGAGTTGCAAAACAAATTTTTTTTCACCAGGTAATAATGCCTGGCAATGAGTTGTAAAAGGAGAGACAACACAGCGCAGTGCTGGCAGTGAAAAATGACCTCAGCTGCCTCCTGCTGGTCCCTCCTCTGGGCTCCTCCTCATTTTCAGGGTTTCCTTCAATAAATGGAATTTCCTAAAACCTTCAGTGCTGGGAATTTCCTACTGGTTATTTATTCTTTGCTCCTATAGACTTTGTTTTCTTTGGGTTTATTTTTTTGGGGGTGGTGGTGGTGCGTGTCCTCCCCTTTGATTTTTAAGAGATCTAGGTAAAAATGGAGTGTAAAGGCATTTAAGGTGCCTTAGCAGAATGGGCCCACAAGCCTTGAATCAAACACAGGACCAAGCACAACTGTGTAATAGATCAAGTAAAGGGAACAGAAATAACACAGTATTTTTTTAAATTACTTATGATCAGAAATAAAAATGAACAAGGAACTTATTCCCCAGGTTTATTTCTTCTGTATTTTAAGCACAGTGGAGGCTGGATACTTAAAGATCTTCTCTAATGCACATTCCTGTGGCACAATGGAAAACTCAGGTTTCTTTCCACTTTCAATAAAGAACACTTTGCTTAAATTCTGGTAGACAAAGCTTTAAAAGTGGGCAGCGAGAGCTAAAAATATAATGAGCCATAAAATATGGAAGAACAATTTTTACAAACAGAGGTTTTTTTTTTTAATTTACTTGGAAAAACCAACCTATTATAAAACCACACAGGGTAATTGATGAAACGTCACTAATTATGATTGGGACAGAAAATGTGGGAAAGCCAAGAAAAGTGACCAGCAGGAAAATCCAATTACCTTCTTTCCTTAATAAGTGTGGAGATTAATTCCCGAGGTTATGCTCTAGTTATGGAAAACAGTAATTTTAAGAAGAATCACATCAAGAATCACATCCTGTGGCTGAGAACGTTGCCCAAACTGGAAACTCTGGCAGATTTGGTGCTGTGATGACTTCCCTGGAGAGTTCTACCCACCCTCAGAATGAAGGACCATCTCTTAACACCCAACACTACCCTGATATCTTCAGTTTTCCTCCCAGACCCTAAAAGCCATCCATCCAGTCACCTGGGCTGTCTCTGCAGCTGAGCAGAGACAGAAACCTGTCCCGTGCACAACCCAGCCCCTTCTGTGTGCACAGCCAGACATTACCAAGGGAGATTAATGAAATAATCACTGAAGTCCAGAGGGACGCCTCATTTTTTGGCACAGAAGGTGAGAATTAATCTATTGTACATAAACACTTCCACCTTTTTTTCCTGTTAGATCTCAACTTTGGCTGCAGTTCATCAAGAGCAGGAGGAGAAGGGGGTGTGAGGCAGCTGGGCCTTGCCTGTGTGAGGATCCTCTCACGTGTGAGGATCTCCACCTCATGTGAGATGAGGGAGGCAGACAGTTCTGGGAGTGCCAGGGCTGCTCAAGGCTTGGGCTGGGCGTGCAAAACCCTCTCTGCATGACCCTGGTGTGCCCAGTCTCTGTTGGGTATCCAGAGGGCACCATCCTGCTTCACAGGCACCTGAAAACCCTCGACTGCTCGTGGCCATCTCCTGCATGTTTTGCTTTCTTCAGCCCTTAAACCCAGATGAAATGGACTGGGGAAAGCTCAGTGCTGAGCACAGGATGCCCTCCTCGGTCTGTGCCACACACCCTGGGGAAGATGGGGCATGTGCTGATGGAGAGGTGTCACTGCTGGCACAGCCACACAACCCCTGAGCAAAAGGGAGTCACCTGCTGCTGGGTTTTGTCAGCACAGCAGCGTCAAGGGCAAGGTGTGAAGTTGTCACACTCGGAGCAGCCCAACCTGTCTGGATCTCAGTCGTGTTGGCACTGTCAGACACCTGTGCTGCTGAAAAAAACCCCCCAGCAACAGATGTGGGAGAGTGGGAAAATATATTTTAAACTTTGCTGAACAACACATATGTGGCTGTACATGATAATTCTGCTCAACGAGGTGCCCCGTTGTGCTAAATAATTTTTTGTTGTTCACACAGACAAATTCTTCTCACCTCGTGAATGAGAAAGGTTCAGCGAAGTCAGCCGCGGTGATTACTCACTTGAGGAAGACAACTACAACCCTGTGTGTAAATGGAACCTTTCCAAATGTATTAAAAAGTCACCGTAGAACCAATTTTCAGGCTATTATCATCACCAGAAGTGACACGAGGAGGCACATCAAGGCTGCCTTCACACACCACACAGTTGGTATTTCCCTGCATTAGGCCACAGAACTATTTCCACATATTTTCTGATTATATTCAGAGACAAATGACTCCTGCAGCCTCTCGAAAACAATACTTTAAATGCAACTTATACCCACTGAGATAAAGATGTAGGTCCCTGTATCAGGATCTGCTGGGTTTTTTTCCAGGACGATCAAAGACTTTAAAGCACTTAACACACGTTAATTAGGAAGGGCAAGGCTGTTCCTCTGCCCGCTGTAAATAAAGTGCTGCCCGGCTTCAACAGAGCCAGAGTTTGTCAAAGAAATGCATATAAATTGTAAGTGTAATCAACAGAATTCTCTGAAATAAATCCATCCTCGCTGGCCAGGGGGAACACACATATTTTCTAGCATTGATATACTGCAGTACACGACGCCTAATGAAAGCAAATAAAACCAACTCAGATCCTAATTCTAATTGTTACATCAGAATTATAATTTAATTAGGCTGTTAACTTACCTAAGAATCAGAATTGATTACAGGTTTGGAAAAAAAATTATAAATAAGGGCCCCCCTGAGCTTTAAGAACATGGTGGTTTATGTTAAAAAAGCCGTAATTTGTGTCAGGTTTTCTTTGAGCATCTTCCTACTTGCAATAATTTAGGATCTCTAGATTCTGCCTGTCCCAAAGATGTGAAAGATTTTATAATTTTTTTCCCTACATTTTTTAAGCTCTGTAAAGTCTTCAAAGTGTTGTAGCTGTTTAAGAAACACATTGTAAAACACCCTCCTCACTTCTGCCTAAATCATGTTTCCCCATAATGGGGTAAACCTTGATTTTTAAACTTTCACTTTTTAACAAACTTTTTGGAAGGCATTGCTGTTAATATTAAGTATTTTTGTATAAATCCTTCTAAAGTCACTGTTGCCTGAACAGGAGATTTGTACAGAATGGCAAGAGAATATGAACCACAACTGGCTGAGAATGTAAAAAACCATTTAAGAGCAAATGTTATTCTTAGAGAATTAAGTTATCACCATGTGTTTAAGCAGCTGCCTTAACAAACTCAACATTATTTTTTAAAAAAAGACACTTTTAAGAAGTCTGTTGAGATTAAAGGACCAAGATTTATTTAATGAGTGTTAAAATTTATAAGGATATAAATCTTATAAAGACTATTTTGAGAGCTGAATGGCTTTCACATAATGAAGATGATTGATAAGACCTGGCTAAAACATTTCAAACACAAAGGAACACCTCAGAAAACATGGTGATTAAGTCAAAATCTCAGCTGTGAAGGCGACACACAAATTCCACAATCATTTCATAACCCGAAAAACGCCGCTACGACCGACCTGCCGAGGTGCTGAACCCATGAAAGGATGACAACAGGCAATTTCCAATCTAGACAGGCATGAAAGAAACGTGTTGTTCTCCTTCTGTGTAGTTATGGCAACAGAGAGATATAAACCCCCCTCCTGACGGAACAAGGGCTTTCTTCCTCTCTCCGCTCCTATCCGTAACTTTACAGCTGTCACCACCAGCCGTCCCGGCAGCGCCGCACAACAAAGAGGCTCCACTTCAAATGACAGCCTCGCCAGGGCCGAGGCAGAGCTGGGAAGTTTGAGGAGAGAATTGAAGTGGATTTCTTCTCTAGAGGTGCTGGCAGGAAATCAAAGATCTGTTTTAACAGGAGATGCTCACGGATTCTCTTGCTAATGACCAAAATGCCCAGACCAACAGCTCGCCAACTGTTGGGTGGTTGTTGCAGGTCAACCCTGCAGGCTGACAGGGGCCCAGAGAGCCACTTGCACTGATCTGAAAAGCCACATATGCAGTAAACCAGCAACTGTTTCCAGCTGTGAATCCGGGTGTAAGAGAAATGTAAGGAATGTGGAGAACTGGGAGGTACCTTTGAAAACCATCGTTGAAACCACAAGGGTTCTGGAGGGGACACAGTCTCACAGTACAGATAAGGCTGGAAAGGACCTTGAAGATCATCTGGTCCACCCTACAGCCCAACTAACCTAACATCTACATCTAGATCATATCACTCAATACCTCACCCAGCCTACCCTTAAACACGTCCAGAGTTGGTGACTCAACCACCTCTGTGGGCAACCCATTCCACATCCGGATCACTCAGTGAAAAACCTTTTCCTAATATCAAGTCTAAACTTTCCCTGCTGAACAGGGATACTTCAGGCCAACTGAAAACAACAGGATTTAATTTAGATGGAAGACTCTTGATGGGAATTGGTAGATGTCCATCCATGAGCTGATCCGTGACACACAACAACCAGGACTCAATGACCAAACTGGAGAAGAGGGTTGGCTGCCTCCAAAGGGCTCCCAAAAGGGAACACACAAAACTGGAAATTAAATAACCTCTGTTCATCGTCTGTGGGGGTCTTTCACATTTTTGTTTTGTATTCTTCAGGAGAAAACAGTCAGTGAGCATTTACTTTGGCTCTGTTGATGCAGTATTTTGCCCTGTGACACAGAGTAGAATCTGATGTCTCTAATCTAAATCCGTTTCAGGAGGGATAATTACTATAATTTCAATAATTATTTCTCATTTCTCTAACCCATTAATTTTCATATATATTTTATATATATACATATAAACACACACACATATATATATATTTATGGTGATAATTTTAATGATGTCTATAGTATCAGCAGTTTCTGTGTTTAAATGAGGGAACAAACTCATTAAAAATCCACGGCTGAACTTGAAAGGCTTCATCACTTCACCTCTCCTGTACCTGCCCTCCCTGCTCCAGCAGCAGCAGGTTAACACGCATTTAAAAAGAACAAATCTCTACCTGTGCAAAAGCTGTTCCACAGGAAATGTCAACATTTCAACAGCTGGTTTTGTCCTTCCAAGTCCCCGTGACCCTTTCGTGGACTGAAGATTTCAGAGGCAGAGTTTTAAAAGTGAAAATTGTTCTTAGGGGTTTTTTTACCCCCATTTGTAGGCACATTTTTGCATTGCTGCCCATAAATGTCATTAATAGTGACAATGCGGCACAACTGTCATGTCTCACGTCTCTGGGTTAGTTGGGTGGCGTTTTTCTAGGTCATTATTTTTAATTAATACAACGAATTAGTACATTTTTATTCAAAATGTCAAACTGTTCTGATTGTAACACGAATGTGAAACGTTGACCTAGAAAACAGGACGTTTTTCTGGTACTAAACAGCAACAACATAATTAAAAGCATGACATTCTCTAATGAAAATAGTGTATTTGACCATTTTACATCTTAATGAACTACCATATCTACGTGCTGGTTAAATTTCATTAAACTGCATAACAAATACAAAATACATTTTGAAACAACATCATCTCTCCTAACAAATCCTGGAAATATGTACCTTGTTAATGATGGTTAAATGGCTTTTCTAATTAGTGTGAATTGGGAAAAACTGATTGAAATGGCATCTTACAGGAAAAACCAGTTTCAAGGACAATTTCTTTTACTTGTTACATTTTTATTCTTCATCTCCCTCCTCTACACTTGTGATTTTCTCCCAGCAGTAATTTTTAAAGGTATTAGTGGATCATTGAAGACTGTGGTTGAGATAATTCAGTGCATTCCTGAGGACACCAAATTGCTCGACTGAAGCGTAATTTGGGGAGGCTGAAACATTTTTTTTTAGTAAAAGATTCATAATGCTGTAAATGCAAAATAAAACTGAGGGTGAAGCAGGAGCTCTGAGGTCCCTATCTGCAAGAACTCTTAGAAATGAAAAAAAAAAAGACATTCAACACAGGACTCAGATTTAATCCATTTGAAGAACAAACTTTTTGGAGTTATTTTTGACTTCTTTTTTAAAAAATTTCTTTTGTACACCCATTCTTGAGTTTATTTCTTCACACCTATGCCATAAATGCACTGGAAATACATAGAATTAACTCAGTTTTATTTCCCAGCATTAATGGGATCCCAGGTGAATCGATGTTTTTAATAAGAATATCCACAGTTCTTGAGCGATGGAAAAATAACTGCACTGTCTTTATTAAAATATTAATTTTTTTTTAAAATGAGAAGGGTGAGATTCTCAGAAAATCTGCAAAATATTTAACGGGGGAGAAATTGAAGAGGCTTCTGAAGCCACAACAGCTCTGAAAGCTCTGAAGGAAAAGGAGAACTGAAGGCAAGGAGGGAGAGGGGAATTCAAACAGAAAGGAGAGGAAGGTTTGGATTTATTTTACACAACCAAGCTGTTGAACTGGGCATAAGTGAGGTGGAAAACTGTTCGAGCCCAAAGGCTGGGTGACTGCTTTTGAACAGCAGCCACATAAAAGCCACCTTTAATGGGTATTGTTTGGTTCCTGGCCCAGTCTAGTGTAACTTTCATTATAAAATTGCCACACGGGGCCTAGGAATATCTGTCACCCAAAATCACATTGGAGAAACAGGGTAATAATTCCTATATCCAGAGAGGCTGAGGAACTGCAGCAGCATTTCAAGGAGAGGAGGAACAGCCAGGTATGCATGGGAGGCCATTTATTTATTGGAAAGCGTTCAGGAAAGGTTGTCTTTCATCTGAACTACTTCTGCCAAAAAATAACAATCTGCACGAGCGCTGAATGAAAGGCAACTTAAAGACTTTGATCTCCTGACGTGTTTATGCCACCCCACTCCTTGCTGGCTTCCCCATCCCCTGCCATCTGCTGCTGGCTGCTTTTCTTAGGAGGTGCTGCTGATCCCTGGGGCAGCTGGATTGTGAAGCTCCATGTGCTGCTGCTCCAGAGCCCCAGACCCTGCTGGCACCACAGCCCCATCCTGCAACGTTCAGCACAAGGGAGAATGACCCACAAAGAGGGTAGATTTGGGTTGATTTTAGGGAGGCTGGTGAGGCACAGGCTGCTCAGAGAGGTCGTTGATTCCTTGATCCTGGAAGGTGTTTTAGGACAAGCTGGATGGGGCTCTGAGCAACCTGGTCTAGGGGAAGGTGTCCCTGCCCATGGCACAGGAGCTGGAGTCAGACCATCTTTAAGGTCCCTTCAAAAACCAAACTGTTCTATGATTCTGTGATTTCCAGGCCACTTCCTCTGCCTCGTTTGATGGTGAAGTTGATGAACAACCTGTTCGCTCTGACTCTGGTGCCAACACATCCTCCGTGTTTTCCATCAGCTCTGTTCGCCTCAGAAACCACCCAGGTCTCACTTGGAACCCTCAGAGCCCCAGCCAGGTTGGCACTTAACGCTCCAGCTTTACCCTGAAACCCCAATCTCCCAGCTGACAACGAAATGCTTCGCTGAGGCTCTGCCAGGATGTAACTTTCCTTTCCATGAAGGCCTCTGAAATCCCACTGTAACCCTGGCACGTGCTCCAAAGCCTTTCAAGGCCACCAGAAAGGAAAGAGGGAGTGAAAGAAAGACAGAAAAACTATGCCAGGATGGGGAAACTACACCGAATTAGAGTTAATTAAACCCAAGCTCTGACAATGTTTAAATAACAGGACTCCACAGCCAACCCTGGAAGGCCTGTACGAGCTGTCATTTCATTTAAAAGAGCACAGGAGCTAAATGTCAGTCCACAGGCAGATCTTCTGCATCTTTCTGATACTGTATTAAAAAGTTGTTATAAAGCAGAAGTTCAGGGATTTTTTTCAGAGTTAGATAATAGCCTTTGTTTTTGGGAAGAGCATTTCACATTTGTTCTTGTGAAACCAGGAGGAGAGTTACCCTGGATCACCCTGGGAAAACCAAACCCCAAATCTCCTAAAGCTCACTCTAATCTGAATACAGTGAGAGGACAGTATCCTCCTAGCAACAAAAATCATCTAATAGTAAAATGCAGTAAAATCAGCTTATAAAAAAGATCTGACTCGCCCCCCATTTGTAAAACACTTGATCAAAACGTAATGAATATTGTATTGCCTGTTTTTAAAGAGCAGTGCTAATATTCATTCAGCTTCTCATTTCCAGCCTGCCTTAAAAAGGATGGCATTCATTCTCCCACAGTGTATATTCAGTGATGGTTGCAGATCTCTTTTTAACTTCTATGTTTCAAAACTGTTCTCTCAGCTCGAATTTGTTTGAATGAGCATTTCTGATTGAAATTGAAACAATCAGAAATTCAGTACCATATTTTAATACAAATGTTGATAAAGAAATAGAATGTATTTAAGATACTTTCTTGAAAATTGTGTGGCTTCAATGAAATTGGGATAATATTTCTTCAGCTATTAAACATCTGAAATTATATTCATATTTGGTTTTAATAATTAATCTCATGTTCTTCACAGGACACTCTGAAGCAGAAACATGTAAAATGATCAAAACTGTCAAACCAGTGCACAGGAGTTACACAGGAGAAAAACATTTAATCTGTCAATGACCTTAGTATATTAATATTACTACAAGCTCCTGATGACAAACTCAACACACGTATTGGGATATATTTTTGATACAATTATTAGAATAAAGTCACAGAGCTAATAATTTTTGATACAATTATTAAAACAAAGTCAGGTCACAGAGCTAATCCACAGCAGAGGCAGCAGTTTGGAAGGAACACTGATTTAGAAGCTCCTCACTCTCAAAAAGCAGAAAACAGACTTATTTCTCACTAGTCAGCTGGAAATACTGTTGGGTGGCCCTCCAGATACGAAACAGAGGATGGCAGCTGAGCTTCCAGTGATCCTGGCGCAGATAAAAGAAACAGGACACCGGAGTTCAGCCAAAAGGACACACAAACGTCACCGCCAAGGACAAGACTCAGGCTGCCTGAGAGCTCAGGTGGGCACAGGCTCTGCTGTGACACAAACCCCCCCAGCACTGACAGTGGAGCACCCAAAACTCCTTGGGCACTTTGCTTTTGAGAGTGCAGCTCCCTGGACACGAAGCCTTCAGCCCTCAGGCCCAAGTTCCAGCCCAAACCAAACCAGGGCGACATCAACCCCGTCCCAGGCCCAGAGGAGAAAAGCTGAGGGGAAACCCTCTCTAAAAGCAATGAACAACTCATTTATGGATGAATGCTGCGTTCAAAGGCAGGGCAGACTAAAAGCAGGAGTTCTGTAAGGGCTGTTTCTGAAATTATGACAATATGAGGTGGGGCTGACAGTAACACAGGCCCAATCTCGCCCTTCCAGAGCACGGATAACTGTCCCTTCCTTCTGGAGCCTGTCAAATGTTAAATAAATGATGGGCTGAACTAGAGAGTGCTCTTTGTGAGCATCAGTCCTCCCCCTCACAGGCACCTGAAGGGATTTCAGTGTCCTACCACAGCATGGTGGGGTCGCTGAGGCACAACGTCATCCCCACGGAGCCGAGCAAAAGGTGCCAGGAAATCAAATCCTGTGATACAGGACAAATGACATTTCTAACAACAACTAATGACTCTTGGGTTTTTTCGATCTGGTGGAAGGAAAAGCAGAAAGGGACAACACACTGTGAAAAATACAGGAAATGAGAAAAGTCTGGGCTATTAATAGTTTCAGTACAAATTAAAACCGCACAGAGAGAAATAATCTTTTCCCCTCCGTTGGGCTCTACTGCCCCACTAAAAATCTTCTCCCTCAAAGCAGTAACCTTCACAGATCCTGCCACGGGTCTAGATGTGCTTCTGTGCCTCCTCTTGCTGAGAAATCTGCCCTTCCTAATTATTTCTAGAGCAGTGACAAAAACCTTGTTGATGTGACCAGACAGTAAAACATTCAGAAGTATAACGCTGAACACGCCGACTGCTGAGAGACAGGGATGATAACAGCACTGTTGATAACAATAAAAGGGACACGGGGAAGGATGAGAACTTCACTTTTTGGCCATGTTCCATTTAGAGCAACTGCAAAAGACGTCGGAAGGAGTTGTCGGAGACAAGACATCTAAGAGGAGATGTCAAAGAGGCAAAGGGCTGCTTACAGCGATTTCACCATCCAGCTGAAGTGATGCAATCCTCCTTCTGGACTGTCTCCCCAGAGACTGGATACAGGTATAATGATAAGCAGTTTTAAAACATTTTAATTGAGAAGGCAGGACAGCCTTAAGGGATCTTGGCATGTGATGATTTTTTCTTGCAAAACATCACGTTGGGAGGAGTGTTGCCATCAGAGGCAAGTCCCTTTTGTTGAGGGAAACATGCAGCAGTTCTGTGGTTTACAGTGGGCAAACACACCGTGGCAATGTTTCTATTTGTGTTTGAAATAAACAAGATGAACTTTCATCTCTTTACATCTTTGAACACGGGGTCTGTTCCACTTGGTCTATTCTCATCAGGCTGTTACGTGCTTAAATGCAGGTCCACATAATCACAGTCTAGAAAATCTCCTTCCTTCCTTCCTGCTTCTTCCCTATCCAGAGGCATCATGGCTGTTGCCACTTGAGCATTGACAGCATTCCAGATAACTCATCACTCTAATTTATTGATGTCAAGCCTCTTCTATTTAAAAAAAACCCACATGAGCACCACCACCACCCTTTTTTGAATGGACCTGCTGCTCTGCCAGGTCATTGATATGGCTTTCAGTTTTTAATTTCTCCCCTTTTCTTTATCAGTCCTAAGCAGTCTGGGATAATTCTGAGAAGGTTTTAGTATTTACTGATGAGGAGAGTGAGGCTAGGGTAAGGACAGGAGGGAAAAGCATTGGAGAGGCCACTTGTGAACAGTAAAGGAGTGATAAAAGATGCCCTGCGTGGATTCCAGCCTTGGCTAATAATTTCCAATATATATGAAGAGAATGAAACATTTAAACCCGGGGCTGGGGGATTAAAGGATATCCATGATGAATGAGCTGTAGAGCTGAAGAGAATTTGTTGTACATCCTGACCAATATAGCAGTGAAAGTAATCAATCCATTACCTCTCTACTGAGAGAAATGGAAGAGAGATAAGAGGATAATGAATGCCAGGCACGATACTGATAAGGAAGACACTTAAAATGACCAGTCAGAATATATTCCACAGTTAATAGTGCTGACAAAAACAGTGACAAAGTAATAATTTATTCATGGAATAAGAGCCATCCCTGTGAAAATCAAGGTAGCATTTCAAATTAAGGCAACCACTGAAATCAGAGTAGCCTTATTAACGAATAGCCACAAATGAAATATTGCAGGAAAAAAAACCCCACTCCTAAGGGCTCATTTTGCCATTAACATATGGGCTAAACTGCAAAAGCCTGTGACTTACGAACGCAGATTATTTTTTCCCTCGGCCAAACCCTTCTGGCTTTTTCCTTAACCCTTTTCTTTAATGCCATAAAAATTCATCTGAAGCCATGAATATTCACATGCAGCTTGAATGGCTGATGCTTTAGCCCGACGCTGACATGTCCCCACCTCGGTATCTTTAAGAGGCCGACCCAGATTCTGAGTCAAATAAAAACACTGACTGTGGCCAGGACTGAAATTGAAATGTGCTTGACAATTCAAAATGCAGCACTTAATTAAGAAACCACACCTATTTAAAAAGCCATTAGTTTTTCTCTCCCTGTGCCTGAGGATAGTGCTGTAGGAACACACTGTGCAACATGAAGTGCTGGAGATATATAAAGAACAGAAATGTATTTATTTCATTCTGTTGAATGAATTAAAATCCGCTTCAAACGGCTGAGATTATGACTGAAAACCAGCCTGCTCCACCATGAATTTCTTTCCAGGTTTCATTGCACCATTTCCTAAATGCCCATAATATTTCTGAGGATGGCTGAGGTCATTATCTACTTGGAAACTAAATTACCTGGTTTTCCTGGTACACCACCAAGGCTTATGTGTTGTACACAAACTACTCCACTTTCTAACCTAGAAATCTGTTATTAAACCCCAAAATTTGGTATCTTTCAATTACAGAAAGGATCTCTCTCACATATTTCAGTCGTGGTGCCAGACAGAGATGGGTTTAGAGGGTTTATCACTTCCCACATACAGCAATTTTCTCTGTGTCCATAACAGATGCACAACTGTACTGTCAGATTTTTTGCCTCATCTTAGACAAAATTAAAACATAACTTTGATGGGCTTAACGGCGTTTTTAGAATTCTATTGTTACACAAAAGCAATTTCATTACCCATTATAGATAGAAATGAATCTATGCTACCACATATGCCCACCAAAAACCCTGTTCAGGCAATCACATCTTTCCAGTAAGAGTGGTCAAAGATTTTTGTAAGTTTAAAGAGACGTGGAGTAAATAATCTCTGTGAGGATTATTTCAATTCATGAGGAATCAAATCATGTCTCCATGTGAAAATCATGTTTCTATGAGAAACCTTTTCTGGTTCACTTTGAACACAGGTTTTGGCATGACTGGGAAGGATGATGTTTAAAACACTCGGTGCTCCTCAACATCAATCCACTGACAATGGTTTTCAACTTACAAAGCAAGGCAGAGAATATGAGAAAAGAAATTAAATGAATAAAATTAAAATGTCAGCGGAGAAAGTAACTAATCTCCATCAAGTCTCTTATGTAATCCAGACGTTTTGCTGCTGTTATTATTCAAACCCCTGAGGGAACCAAGGATCTGGGTCATCTGCAGGATAAAGAATGTACTATCCAGGAATCAATATTCACAGTAGTAAATTAAATTATAGTCCTCTCCATGCAAAGAGTTTCATTATTACAAGGAGTGTTGACAATTTAAACTCAACAGGAATAAATAAATCTAAGCCACCAGACAACTTTTTCACCATGGCATCCCCTGATGTACCATGCTGTCACTTAAACTGCCAATAATTCTTTAACTTTCTGTTTCTGTAACGTTTCTAAAACACGACAGAGAAGTTGATTTACAGGAATGCTGGTGAACCAGCTCAAGGAGCTGCCATCTCAGTGTAGTCTCCTGCTATTGCTTCCATGTTTTGGTGCTCAGTTGTATTTCCCTACCACCAAGACACTGCCCAGATGCCATGGTCACACCTTAGGACAGTTTTCAGCCTAACTGGAGCTGATAGCCTATGACTGTACCTGAAGGCCATTGTGCAGCGTTTATCAGAGCGCTCACATTCCTACACTCACAGAAAAGCTGCTCATTTCATGGCACGTTATGAATGTCACTCACTGCATTAGCTGATGAGGAGGGCAGACTGGTGTGACTGATTAACCAACCCAGCTGCACACTCTGGGGCATTCAGGTGCTGCCCTGCACCTCTCTGAGGGCTGGCACCTCTCCTGGTGGCACCAAAGGGATGCTGCCCAAGCACGAGATACAGACCTTCCCCTTTCCATCTCTGGCAACACGCTGTTTCCTTGTGTCGCACTTTTAGGGCCCAATTTCTCTTTGTAATCTGTGAGGAAAAAAAAATGAAACGCGCAGATCAAGGAGAACTGGTGCTAAAGAAATGCAACACTATTCACGCGTGAGACTCGGCCGGTTCCTTTTCTCAACAAAAGCCTCTATTAAGCCACATCACAATGCTTCTTTGGGGAAACTTCACAAACCTGGGACTCAGAAAACTGTGCAAATACAGTGCTAAGATGAGAATTAAGGAACGACAGAGAGAATTGCTTCGTTTTCAGTCACGCAAGGTTCAAACACATCCAAACACCAAAGTCACAGTTTGATAGTTTATTACTCAACACCTGAGGCTCAGCTCGCACTGGGAATTAGGAAGGTTTTTACCTGATTGTTTCCCGAGTTTAGAGATGACAACACGTAACTACAATTAATATATTCTCCTGGTTAACTTGGGGGGGTGGGTGGAAGACATGGCTGTGAACCACTGCCTCAGCAGATGCAGCAGGCCCAAGAGATGCTGAACCCTCTGATCCCACACACAGCCAAGTTGTCATCAATCCTTCAGCAGCACCAGATGCCTCTGAGGAACAGGCCAGCACCAGGCACTGCATATCAACACATGGAACAGCCCTTCACTTCAGCTGAAAGCACTGGGGACACACACACAGGCCTGTCCTCCCGAGTGCGTGTGACACGGAGGCAAGGGGAATGACCTCCTCTGATGTTTCTCTGCTGCTCCTCCACCATTCCCAGACATTTCCAGAACCCACCATGCCTGTCAGAATAAATAACTTCTGCCAAGTGCCTCTGTTGATCACAACTGAAGTGGCACGAAAGAAATATTTAGGGAAATGGAGAAAGGAGGGAGCAGATGGATGCGAGTAGGAGCTGGTGGTTCACTCCTGGCTGCTTCTCCTCAGCAGGTTACAGCCACAACAATGGCCTTTCTCTCCTGATCTCCTCCCAGCCAGATGATTATTAAACACCCTTTTTTGGTCACTGCAGTCACCCGGTGATTGAGATCAGTGTTCTGGTTATTGATGAGCTATTTCTTAATCACAGTGGAAATGCAGCACTGCATTCACCTGTTTCCTGAGAGCAAGGCAAAAAACCAGTCCAAATAAAAGCTACTGCACATTAACCTACCTGGCCCACGAACCACATGTTTAAAAGACCATTATAAAGGGCTGTAATTACGTCTGAGCAAGCAGCACAATGTATTTATTGCCAGATGACAACTGATGGACAGAGCTGAAGAGCCGTCAGAGCTGTCCAGAATCCAAATCCCACTCCTGTTTTATCCTCTCTTTATCAACCCCAACTCCAGCTCCCCTCCCTCCCTGTCTCTGCACATACTGAGTTAACAAAAAAAATGTCTTGTAGCTGTTAATGAAAGCTTATAGCCTGCAATATACCACTGAGCTGCCCTGATTCTATCTAATACACATTTTATTATTTCAGGATTAATAACACGAACAGCCGACAACACTACAATATACCTACATGGAACCTTAATTTGGAGATTGCAGAGGATATTACAAAAGAGTGAGTAAGTATTAATATGTCTTTGTCCCTGGCACTGATACACACACACAAACAAAAATTCATTGGGGATCCGAACAAAGGACCCTCAGCTCCGAGCCAGCGAGGTGTCCATGCTCATTTGCATAACATTAATTATATATTAACTCCCCTGCTGCCCCAGGGCTGAGGGCAGCGTGGCAGGCAGGAGCTCAGCAAGCCCCAGGCCAGTCTCAGGAGGCTGCACCCAACCCAATCCTGGCTCCCATCCACTGCACTCATCCTGCTCGACGTGTTTCTTGGGTATTTGAGGGGTTACCCAGGGGAAACCAAGGCTTTACTACGGCTTTACACTCAGGAGTTAACTGCATGGCACTCAGTTCTTCTTCTGTGCCTCAGGTTTCATCAGAGAGGTCTGATTACTGATCAGTGCTGATGCCACATGAATTACATCGAGATGAAGAATTTACATGAAAATAAAGTCATCAGCACTTTGTGCTCAGTTCCATATGGCTCCTCATAAAATTATATCCTTGCTATATAAATTAAAATTCCTCCTTTAAAAGCTCTTCACAATATTCTAGAGGAGGGATGAAAACCTTTCCCCTTTCTCTTCCAACTTCCTCACCACAAATCTCCAGAACAGAATGTTAATCTCTATTATTCTCTCTGTTATTCTCCTGTGTTAAACCAGGTACCCAGGTTACTTCTCACAGACACCTATACTTAAAAAAAACCCTCTTGTAATTTTTATAATCCAATTGGACTACAATAATTTACAATTTCATTGGCCTTATCTCTGTGATCCTCTGCATAATTTTTAACATACAAACACTCGCAAGCTAAAATGACCAATTTGAGCACACGGATTGCAATATATCAGTACAAACTTACATCCCATTATGGCTCAACTGCAGTTCCCTTTTTTATATGTCAAAAGGAAATGCAACTTATGCTCAGAATTTGAGTGAAATGACCCAACGTGTGAATACAAACACACAGCTTCATTATCTTTACACCCGAATTTCCTCATCTCTAACTGAGATTTAAACCCAGGTAATTTCTGACTATTTGGAAAGAGCCCGGCAGTTTGATGAGGCGTTAACATGTGTTTAATTGGGTGAATCATAGACCAAAAGCTTCCCCTTCTGCAACAAAACCAGCGGCTCAGCTCGTGGAAAACGAACCCCCAAAAGTCATTTGGAAACAAAAATATATTTGGTGGAAACCAGAGTATGGCAACTGAAATGGCCACAGAGAACATGGCCCGTTTTAAAATGCATCACCATGAAGAAGGAAAGAGCCCGCTCTTCCAGTCCAAAGCCCTGAAGGGATGTCGTTTTTTTCCTAAATAATTATAAATAACTGAAAAAATAAAAAAAAGGGGGATTTGGTATGAAAATGCCTCCCACACAACCATCTCCACTGTTAATGTGTTGCTTTAGTGCTTTCTGTGGATGATTATAATTTCATCTTTTGCATACCCTGCTGAGTTCAGTCATTTACTTCCATTAATCCGAACACACTCACGGATAAAAATAAAATATATATTGAAAAATATAGGTAAAATGTTACTTTTAGTTTTTAATTTTATACTTTAATTTCGCCTTTATTCATGTCTTCCTGCTCCTCCCCCAGAGTGTCTCCCTCTCCTCAATTTTCAAAGATGAGTCTTTGTCACTCCACTACTCTTAGTCTGAACCTGGGAGATAACAGGGCACATTTAACAAAAAGGAAATGAAAACTCTTGCTTTTAGCAGTGACTTTCACTGGGCACTATAAAACTTGTGATTTTACCAACATAAATAAACACAGTAAAGTTGAGAACGCGAGTTTTGAAAAGAGTTTTCACAATAATAAATCACTTTTTAAATGTTCATAATAATAATTCACTTTTTAAATGTTTTATGATGGATGGGATGAGCTGTTAATTAGCTAAATAAATATGATTAGCTGTGTGAATTCCTCAACCTTCCTGCGTGTTGCTTGGATAAACAGTCACACAGCGAATGCTTTATTACACACATAAAACCGTGTCATGTTATCGTGCATAAGTACATATTGATGTCACATTTCTTTGCTGTGATAGATGCATTCAGTCCCAGGACACTCGGAAAAAGAAACTACAGATCTTAATAATTTATGCTCCAAGTTTTAGCCGGGATTATCAATGGCAGCTTTTGAGCTTTTTTTCTTTCAGGAACATAATATATCATAAGTAAAAATGCACAGACAAGCGATGTGTCAGTTTGATTTTTTCCACCTGATTCAGCAGCCCAAAATTCAGACACAGCAGTTTAAGCAGAGCTGCACGCTGAAGAATTTTAAGTCTAAGCATTTAATCTGTTCTTTCCATAAATTTCTGCTGCTCGTGCTGTTATAATGATATTACCAGAGGAAGTTTATTTATATCGCGGATTTTCAGCATCAGCACATTCAGAACACAACAGCAATCGTTCATTCAATAGCTCACAGCGATGTAATAATATCATCACTAACACTCTCTAAATACCAAACGAACATTCAGAGGAAAGACAACGGAAAATAAAAGTCACTTTGAGCCACCAGTAACAGGGAATTCACTAAACCCTTAAATACACGTGCACAGAAATAAACAGCAATTATGCATGGCTATTACCGAGCAACAGGTTGCCCATAATTAAACAATAATAAATAAGGGGATCTTTATGGGCCCGTTAATAGGAACATACACTCCAGAGAGCAGCATTTAAAGATCTTAAGCCCTGTGCATCCCCAAACACCCAAGGAGATTTTGTTCAGGAGCAAACCAGAGACTGTAAAGCAGCGGGGGAAAAACCTGACACTGCTCTGTCTAGACTGTGCACAACAGGATCACCCCACACAAATATGAAATGCCAACTCCGATAAAACCCCCCCTCACACCCCATTTCAATTTTTTTTTTTGAGACTATGGACCGTAACTTGTTTTTGAACAGGCTCAGCTGTGCCATGAAAGCTGCTCTCCCTGCTGTTCCTGATGTATATTGTAAAGAGCTGCCCAGAACAGCACTTTAAGAAGTCACTTGTCATTCTCTTCTCCCTCCCCTGCCTGCTTCCCCCAGTATTTAGATAATAATGGATCTGGTTAAAATCAGAAGGCCCAAGAGCACACTGCTGGGGGTTCAAAAGGCTAGACCTGTAAAAGCACAGATAAAGACTCCCATTGAAAATGATGTTAACAAAGCCATACTCTCAAAAGGTGAAGAAGTGGTCAATCCCACATACAACCGCGTTTTGAAAGAGAAAGTAAATGATTTCTCCTTAGTTTTGCAGCATGTGTGGGTGTGAGGGAAGTGCTGCTTCAGAAAATGAATGGGTGAGCACCAGGAAGGGCAAGGCAAGTCAGGATAAAGTTTGTTCAAGCAACAGGAAACGTGACGACTGGAGTTGCTGTACAGTCCCACCGAGCTTTAGTCGCAATGGAAGTGAAGAAAAGGACCACAGCCTATGGGCAAAACACTGCCTGGCTCTAGGGAAGAAATCATGATGATGAGACACTTGCAAGGGGAGCCAGGCAGCCCAAAGGGCTGGATGTGTGTGTGTTATCCAAGGACATGGGGGTACCCCTATGGTGATCCACCTCGTGCCTAAATATTGACCTCCGAGAGCTGCCTGTGAGCCCCTGCTGAACATGAAGGAGGAAAACCTTCCAGATGAACTGGCGGTGCTCCTGGAAGGGTTTTAGGTCCACTTTCCTGCTGTGCAAGAAGCAGGATGGGAATAGACAGTGTTGGGTTGAGGACACAAGAGAGTCTTGGGTATGATGGCTGAGCACAGCAGCTCCATCAGGAGTTAACTTTAAAATCAGCAGACAGGAAAGGCACACACTTCCAAGGACCTTTAATGTGGATTCAGGTAACACGTAGGATGAAGTGGAGTGAATCAGAGCACTAGAGAAATTCATAAAGTTGGGCAACCTGAAGGCAAGTCAACAGTCTTCCCAGTAGCCTTCGTGAAAACTTCTGGAAGGAACAAATCTGGTCATGTTAAAGTAAAGGAATGAAGGTCTGGTGGCTGAGATATGAGATGAAGAAAGGTGAGGAAAAGAGCTCAGGCTGTGAGAATGACGTGGAAAACCTGTTTCATGGAAAAGCAGAAAAAGGAGCAAGAGTTGGGCATTCAACATGGCTGTGAGGAAGGAGATATCCACACTGAACAAGATACCTGGAAAGGGCAGATGAGATGATATTGTAAATCACCGTTTTGGAGTAAAAGCATCTTGAGCTGATGGTAAGAGTGTTAGAGGCTGAGACTTTAGTAAGACACAAGGGGTACAAGTGGATAGTCACACATGGGTCCATTATTGTAGAGGGCAAAGATGATAGATCATGATAGAACATGTGATTCAATATGTTGTGCCCACTTAAATTTAACATGAATGACTCGGCCTGCCCTGGCCTAGGTATTTGAAACTGCAGAACAAAATAAATATAATTGTGGGCAGAGAAAGCAAACTGCCTGGAAGGTGCAGGCACAGTCACACTGAAAAATCCCACCTCATAAAGGCAGTAATCTCCCTCAGACAGATCTTCATTACAGCTAATCACTGTTTTGCCAAAGGCACATACGGCTACATATTTCCAGGGGAAGGAACAGGAAGGCATCAGGGGAAAGGAAGAAATTTCTCAAGCCCTCTCACCCCAAAATTGCAGCCCAATGCAAGAGTCAAATATTTCACTTCAGCTGGAAAATTCTAAGGACGAGTTCAAATGGGATATTGTAGCAGGTGAAATTGAAAACGGGGCAGATAAGTGGTTGCAAGGCATGTGCTCCCCTCTGGCACTTTTTAATCAGGAATACAGGACTCTTAGGTGGAGGCAATGTCACGTACTTACACTGGGTTATATGGCCCAAGTAATAACCTGGCATTGGTAATGAATTAATTTTTTTCCCCATAAAAGTTGGTTTCATTTTAGCCCAGATATCTCCGCTAAGGGATAGGGGCGGATATTTCCACATCAGCACACAGGCTTCATGCAAAACGAACCAAGTGTGCTTTCCCACTCCCTCCCAAGGAGGCACAGATAGGCCAAGACAAAGCTGTGCTAATAAACCAGTTGTAAACAATCAGGGGAGACAGGCAAAGCACTGAGCTGTGAATTGCCTTCACACAATCCGGGGGATCGTAAGGGAGATACCCCAGAACCAAGATAAGAGACAATAAAAAAAGAAAAAAAGATAGAGGAAAGCAGACAGACAGAAAGCAGCAGGAATATAATTTCCTTTAAAAATAATTGCATTCAATTTATGCCTTCACTTTACACTCGCAGGACTATGTAATCTAATCAGATGCATGTGGTTTTATTCTCCAAGGTACACATGAAGCACGCAATAAAACCCCCATAAAACACGACCCGTGGTGTCTCACTGCAAATTTAAGAGGATATATCCACTTTTTCCTCTCTTGATATCCTCAGCTAAGATCTCTTGCAACCTTGTGGTCTCCTTCCACACCCCACCTCCCGCATAAATTTCTCCCTTTGGTTTTAAATGTATTTTTGCTTACCTGATCCTTCTGTTTATTTTGGTTTAGAGGCACAGGAGTTGAATCTATTTCCTTCAGGGAAGGAGGTCCAGCTGGAGGACCTTTGCCCATGGCTGTGAAGTCGCCATCCTTCTGAATCTTAATTTTGCACTGCTTTCCAAGACTGGCTTTTTATGACACTGAAAATTCCCTTTGATTCTCCCTCAATCCAGACTTAATTTGGGAGAACACAGAGATATATGTAAGGGTCTTGCAGCGTGTGGAAAATTTTCTCCCCCAGAACACAAATCATGTATTGCAGATCACTATGAATGGCGTAACTCACCCCTGTGACCAAAACTTTTCTTGGGGAACACAAAACATTTGATTCTTCCAACTCCATGCACTGAAAGCTGCAGCCCCCTCCTTGTTCTGCCTCACCATTCTCCTCAAGTGCAGCCACATGTGTTTGTTTTATTTATTAATTTGGGTTATTTATTAACTTTTATACAAGACTCCAGACACCCTTGCACTGTTAATTATATACAAGGATGTCACGTTACATTAATTACACAATACATACATATATAATTAAAGTAAATCCTGGCAACTTTGGAATCATCAGTCTGACGGGATCTCAGGCAGTCACCTCGGAGCCCGTTTCATCTTCAAGGGATGACAGCCTCAGCCTTTCCATCAAGTCTTTCCTGCACACATACTGAGAGTATCACCAAGAAGTTCAGATAAAAGAGCAGCAGAGTGATGCCCAGACCATCCTGTCAGGCTGATTTATGACAGGGGAACTTAGCCCAGCACGCCCCGAGGGGTCGGATTGTTGGTGAGGTTAAAAAGGGAAATAAAAACACCACAGAAGCATCAGGAGGAACCAGCAGAAGGATGATGCCCAGGTGGACACTCAGCCTGGCTCCTGGATGGCCAGTGGAGTGACTGGACCATGCAGATTACAGCCTCTTTTATTTATTTATTTTTCTTTTGCTGCTACATACTCAGTGGTTTTCTCCAGTTGTGTATTTTCTTTTCAGGTTGTCTGATAAAACCAGTCTCAGAAAACAACCCCATTCACATGCCCTCGTAAGGATTCTGATCCCCTTTTTGAAATGAGAAAATCTGGGAGACATACAGTGCAATTTCGTTCTCATTTTAAATTTAGTTAAGTCAATTTTGGATTCAATATGCAGAATTTTCAAGTTTCTTCTTCTACATCATTTTAGGCTATAGACATGATTAAATCCATTGCACTCTTTGCAACAGCAACAGCAGAAAGCCAGGAGGAACCAGAGGAAAGCACCCGCATATTGAGAGCATGGACACAACTCCACAGATCCCCGAGAGCGGCTGTCACAACACCCCAACTGCTGGGAAATCCAGGATGACAAATGTCTGGTTCCCAGCTCCAGTCTGAGGGGTAAGAGAGTGCCATCAGTGAATACCTAAAGGAGAGCAGACTGCAGGAACGGGTCCGGAATCCCTGAGCAGCTCCTAATTCAGTTCTCACATTAAACAAAAGGAGACAGCAGGAGATAATGAAAGGGAAGGCCCACGGGGAGAGCTGACGTGCCATGGACATGAGTGGCCACTTTGTACTCCTGCTGCCCTCCAGTAAGAGGAGGCTGAACACGTTGTTTTAAATTTCTGAGTAAATACTGGTACTTGTAGAGGTTAAACAAGATGCTGTACTAGAACCTGCCAAGCCTTTATTTATGCCTAGCCAGGGGACAGGATGAGCATACACTGACAACCTCTTTTAATCCAATCACAGAGAAACCACCACAGGAATGGAAAGTAATTTAGCAGGCAGCCTTGTCTGACTTGTCCTCACCCTCTACACTGAAGATTTTTTATTTATTGTCATTTCAGAGTAAGAATATCAGCGCACGGCAACAACATAATACACTTGCATCACAGGCCAGCAGAGGCTGTGGCATCAGAGAAAACAATTTCAGAGACAGAGTAACCAGAACTCATTCCACATTCAAGATTACTCTAAACCAGTGAAGCCTCCAGCACAGTGGAGCAGGATCCTGAGGGGTAAAGGCAGCTTGAATTGTTGGGTCAGTGAGATCATGAAGTGCCACCTCCCTCACGGCACTAAATCCTCCACAAACACAAACTCCCACAGGTCAAGCAGAGCCATCCAGGAGCTGCTGCAGGACTGGGATGGCCCTCACTCCATCCTGTATGTGGAAAAACATGCAGCATGTGTGGGAATAACAGGAGGAGAAGTTGACACCCTGCTGCTAAATCAACACTAGGGACCAAGATCTAAGCCAGGCCATGTGTGAACATGTGTTACTCTCCTGAGGGAAGAGAGGAGCAGATTGCTGGGCCCAAGTGCCGTGATCCAGAGCTGTGGGACAGATCTGCTCTGGGAGGCTCAGCAAAGTCACCCCAACTTTGTGCCTTGGCCTCCCTGCCTGAAGAGCGAGGGATTGAGAGGGAAGGGACATGTTCCAGCTGGCCAAAGCGCTGGGGACATGCACGGGGGCAGCCCTGTCAAACTCTGTCACCTAAAAATCTGATGGCTTGGACAAGCCAATACAGGATCTTCTTTGCTCTATTTCTCAGGTATTTAATGAAACTGGGAGAAAAATTACAGTCTCTGAGAACAAGAACTCTCCAAACTTTGGTTTATGTGGACTAATCAAATAAAAAAATAGTGAACAACACAATACCAAAATACTCTGATCATATAAGCTTCAGCCCTTACAGAAAGAAGTCTTAGAAATCTCTTTCAGTTCTCAATACAAGATGAACTGGTTCTGGATGAAAGTGAACATGCTGAAATGACAATAACATAGAAAACCTTTATGTATAAAAAATAAAAATCAATCAAATCCTCCCTACTCCCAGAGAAACCCTCCTTACCTTCCCAGCCACCTTGCATAAAAAGTAAACAAAAAAGAAAATCCCGTTATTCTCATACGGATTTCTCTCTGCTCTGGAATTATGAAATATTAATAGAGGGAGATTTCCAATGAAAGCAATAAGCTGTATGAGCCTAGGCAATGTCCTACAAGTGCCTTCTGCATGATTTCTTCTACTTTTTTCCCTTAAAAATCAGATCTAACTACTGTACAAGACATGATGGCAATGCAGACAGCTCAGAGAACTGTTTCAATTCAGCTATTTTTACTCTTCCTCAACTTTTTTGTGTGTAACGAGAAGAAGGAGAAACACGAGGAGGGTTCTCTGTAATCTCCCCAGTTGAAAACGTTCTTAATTTTAATAAGGAAAAAAATCGTTCTTATGAAACCTTCCATTTGTCTGATACCAGGTAGAAGACTGTCACAGTGACACTGAAGAAAAACTGAAGAGGTTCTTCAGGGAAATTTTTAGAATTAAGATAAAGCAACGATAAGAATTTATTTTTTTTTTTGGTTCAAGTGAAAAGTCGAGTTAACCACAGGAAGAGGAATAGCAGGAGCTGTCAGAAACTGCTCATATGCTGAAGTTTGGGGATAATCCTCTAATGACCTTTGTAAGTATAAAGGTAATAAAAGAAGAAACTTTAATAGGAAACAAAAATGAGAGTTAACCCAGAGATTCAAAGGGGTTCTGAATCTATACTGAGACATTCCAAGATATGTTGGATCTTCCTTTCAGAGGTCTTTAAGGCTGCATGATAAAACCTCTTTGTGAAGATGAAAGAAGCGTGCTTTATATCACATTTGGGCTTTTCACATGCATCATCTTGGGCCACGCTGTGAAGCTTGAGAGCCCTCTGAAACCCCACCACGCTTTCAAACCACTGCTCCGAGTTTTAACCAACTGGGTGGACTTTCAAAATTTGTTTATTATTATCCATTTCCCCTCGAACAACTTGGGACTAACAAATCACAACCCGAGCCTGCAGACTTTTTATCTATCACCAGCACTAGCCCAGGGGGGAGCAAGGGAATGTCTTTGAACAAGGATTGATAAGATGTCTATTGACTGAGGATAAAGCCGAGCCATGCTGAGAAAGCTAAAGTCTGATTGGTGAAAAGGCACTTCTGAAACTAAAATTAAATTAAATTAAATCTGTCTCAGTGGCATAGAGGGATGCAGAGCACCGTTAAACACAGGATCCAGGCAAAGCAATGCTACCCCCACAATGGTTTCCATAAAATAAATCCACAAATGCTTTGTCTCAGGTCAAAATTATTTTGCCTCCAAGACCTGGATTTTGATGATAAGTAACGCAAAAAGATTGGACTGGGATCACCAAATTGTACTCACTCAGAACCCTTTGCTCTTGAGGACTCGTGTGCTCTGCTGCTGCAAAGCTCTGGCGACTGGAGCATTTGCTTTACTGGATAAACAAGTTTCCAAGCACACAGTGTTGCCATCTACATACTTGGGATTTTATTTTAAATGGCGCTGGCAAAAAGAAAGAGGCCAAATGTTATTTTTCTTCCTTTTAGGATACGACAGGCAGTAAAAGACGAAAAGACAAATTGGAAAAATGAGGCATTCAGGACATGTTCTGCAGCCAGAATGCACATCACTGCCTGACTTCAGGCTGTCAGTAACCCATTAACTGAGAGAAAACCGAGTTTGACACAGACATGAGACAGACTTAACTTCGGGGACTTTCACATTTAGAATTGTAACTCATCTAATTTCTGGGGACAAAGAAAGCCCGAAGGGACAAAGCCCTCAGAGTGGTCACCGAGGTACTCATGCTGAAAATGGGTGTTGAGGACTACAAGGAGCATTTCAACATCTTTTCAAAGATGAAATAATACATTAAAGGCATTTTGGGAGTCTAATGAAGTATGCTGGAACAATCAAACGAGATGTTGGGACACATTTTCCTCTAGAAAAATCCCCCTAATCTATTTTTTCTCTGCCCACTTTGTCCCTCAGGATTGATGCAGCTCCAAAGCTGGGGAAGGAGGGGAATTCTGAGCACAGGCTTTTTTCCTGACACAGACCCTGCAGAACATGAGGCCGATGTTGCTGTGCACACCTGGTTTCACTGAGGGGATGGTGAGAAGATGGACAAAAAACAGCTTCAGCCCTTTGCCAGCTTTAAAAATAAGAAAATAAAGAAACAAGTAGCAGAAAGCCAGGAGGCCAGTCTGGATCCTGGCCTTTCCTTGTGAGGTTTATTGCCTCAGCAGCTCACGAAATGTTTTTGGAAGGGGTATAAAGTATAGCAAAATAAAAATGCTAATCGATGGTCTCTTTATGGGAGCAACTGCCTTATGCCAATTAAAGTGCCTCAGAGAAAAAGAGACTCCCAAAACCCAATTTTGTGTCTTACAGTCGGGTTTGAGGTGGGAGAGGGGCCCAAATCCAATTTCCCCCTGAGGAAAGATTAGGGCAAACACGATTTAACAGCGAGGCCTGCATGTCAAAGGATGCAGCTCATGTGCCCGTCTGGCTGCCACCTTGTAAGGGCATTACAGCATCTATTAGGGTGGCACACACAGATGTTATGGTTCCATCACTTCCCACTGCTGGCACTGGTTTTTTTTAGCTTTGAAAGCAGGAAAAAATAAAAAAATCCTTCCATGAAATAACGTGCCATTGCAATGTTTGACTGCCTGCTTGTGCTGCGCTGTGGAGAAGGAATGGTTGGAGAATTCTGGCCACTAAAATGAGCTCCAAAATCCACTATTTCACACCATGTGCCAATGTAATATATTCTACAAACACAGTGACACTGTAGCAGAGACCTCATAAAAACGGGGTAATGTGATGAACAGCCAGTGTCCCGATAAGGAGTGTGTAAAAACTTGGCTTTATAAAAAATACTACAAAAAATGGATAAAATTCTGCACAGCCTGTAAAAATAAAACCAGTCTGCCCTGCCTCCCTCTAGCGGTTAATTCACACAAACCAGGGTGGTCAGGCTACATTCAGTTATTAAATTTGGGCAGAGAGCCAGGAGGGGAAGTTAAAGGTTCAGCTTCTCCGCTGGCAGACGGTATTCCATCCCTACGTGGGATGAAGAAGCAGCACGCTGTCACTCCTGGTCCTAATGAATGGGGAAGAGTTGATGGAAAGGATCAGAGAGATCCTGTGAAATGGGGGGTAAAATAAGGGGAATTTTCAATGGAACAAAAAAATACACAATTTTAGGGGTATGGGAGAAGAACAAAAAAACTCAAAACACAAATAACCCACCACAGCACCTTCTCATCTGGGAGCATATAGGAAGTCACACAGGAAGATGGTGCCTCTTAGATTTGTGTTCTGGGCAGCAGACCCAAGAAAAATAAAGTATTTCCAGTGGTTTTTTTATCCCTCTAAGATCCTGATATGCTCAGAGAGAGCAGATGAGTCCTGGAGGGCAAACTGTGCACAATTCAGAGAGCAGCCAAAGGGAGACTTTCAAAGAAGAGATTTAAAGTAGCTCTGTGACCAGTTGAAAGTTATGCTTTTCCCCACCTAATTTTAATTTTAAGGAAGCGTTAAAAAATTTAGACTCATAGAGCTGCAGAATAATTTAGGTTGGAAGGGAACTCTGAACTGTTCAAATAACTTCTAATAGAAATACAGAAGCCTCCGCCTTGCACTTTGAAAGAAGGACTTGAAATCTTAAAATAACCGTAAAGCACCTCTTCCCCTTGGCTGTGGGTGAGGAAACAGATCTGCAAGGCGGTCCTGCAAGGATTACCAGGCTTGTAACCCAACATTCAAACACCTGTATCCCAGGCCAGCTGCTAAAATTTGCTGTACAATCAACAGCAACAACCGACCTTTCGCTTTCTTTCCTCCCGTTACAAATGTCAGCTGTAAATTATTTGTATGTAAGCAAAAATGATGCACCAACAGTGTAACAGAGCAGCTGCACAGAAGAAATTAAAAGTAACTCGCAGACGAGGTGTAAAAGTCTGGTAGTGGTTGCAATTCTGATGGCCCTGCCAGGGATGGTTATACTGAAGTTTGTCTGAGTGGCTTCATAAAGAAGCTCCTAAAATGCCACGGCTGACTGAAGTCCTCATCCCTTTTCTTACACCTGGTTCAACATATGAAGTTGTAACACATGTAACTCTGCTTTATGTTGTTCATGGTGTCCCTGAGATGGTTATGCTGGAAACAATTGAGGTGGGAGGGGAATCAGAGTTAGAAGCCAAATGTTCTGCAATTTCACAGGCCTCTACCCAAGATTTAAAGGTTAAAATCTATGTGTTTTTAACAGACAAACTTGGGAGAAAGAGAGTAAAAAGCCATTCTGAGAACTGGGAGGCAGTTCATGCATTTTAAAAACCGAGCTGATGAATCAAAGGTTGCAAAAGCAAACCATCCTCCAGCAGGTTTAAGCTCCCGAGCAGACAGACACAGGCAGGTGCCTCTGCCTTTGGAGGAACACCAAACCAGGGATTACCACTCCTTGCATATGGCAGTGCCCCCAGGTGCAGGCAAGGATCAGATGCCCACTGTGGGAGCTGCTGGCAGGACACAGGGCAGGAGGGAGTCCTGTCCTCCCAGCCTTTGTGATTTATTGGCCCAGTCCTGCAGCAGATGCTGAGGTTGGGAAGGGCAGAGCATGATGCTCATTCCTGGGGCAGGGGAATGGGCTGACCAGGGAGGTGGTGGAGGGGTTTAAGAAAAGACTGGGTGAGAAACTCAGTGACATGGTCTGGATGATGGGATGATGGGACAGGGAGTTAGGTCATTATATTAAAAAAAAAAATAATTATGATGATGACATGATGCCGAGATTGGCACCAGGGTTGTGGGTTCGATCCCTGTGTGGGCATTCACTTGGGAGTTGGACTTGATGATCCTTGTGGGTCCCTTTCAACTGGGAATATTCTGAGATTCCGTCATGGCCCACAGCAAAGTCACGTCAGGGAATGAGATAAAGGTAAAGCGAGGTGGTTGCTGTATATTAAGCCAAGGAATCTTTCTGTCCATCTAAAAGTGCTCTTGAAATGGGAAGGAACACTCCTCCTGAGCTCTGGATGCCATCTGGGTGGAATGACCATGAGGCAGTAAATGAAAGGCTGCAGACCAGGGATCCCTGCAGAGCTGTGGTGCTCCTGTCCCCTCAGACCCCCTTGTGTTAAACTGGGCCCCAAGGCACCTTCAGGATCATTATTCCCTCTCCTTGCACAGTGTTTCACACCTGGTCCGTTTTTCTCCCTTTCTCAGCTTCTTTTTTGTCTCCTGTCTAACCGATTCCAAGCATGACCAGCTTTGGAATTAATTTAGCTGCACGATATCATCACTACCACGGGCTCAGGCAGCTTGAGCTGCTGCAGCCCAGTGTGAAGGAGAGGAGTTTGTGCTGGCCAGATGTCCCCCTGGAACAGACAGGGACACCTGTGCCGTCCCTGTGTGCTGAGTACATGTGCAGCATGTGAACACAGCAAAACCAGAGCTCTTCTCTTCCTCTCCTGTCCTCCTTTTTACCTTCTTTTGTTTGGGTTGCCTGAAGATAATCTTCCAATCTGCAGCTGAGCCTCCTCAAGTTCACATTGTTCTCTGCCTCTGCAAGGGTGCCTGACAACACCTGGGAAGTGGCTGAGCAAAAGGGGGTTTGCTTTTCTGCTTCTTTTTAACAGTCCCCCAGCTAAAGCAAAAGGAGCGATCAGACTTTTCAATAAAGGGGCCGTGTAAATGCCTGGGTGAACTTTAAAAGCACCGCAGATTACCACAATGAGAAATATTATCTTTCAGGTTGTCCTTCCTTTTGCTGATCTGTTGAAGATTAGGGAAGGTTGAATGTCCTTTTCAGACTCCATCTGTGCCAGAGCTGCACTACTTCATGATTAAGCTTTTCACAGCCTTTTTGCCTAATAAAAGTGCTACAAAGAATCAAGTCAAATTAAGGACAACACCTCTCAGCAACTACACAGGGGGTGCCAGGGCCCTCACAGGCTCCTCCAAAACATTCCCGGAATGACACTCATTAATACAGTCAGTGCCCAAAAATGTTGGGCATCACCTGAGGCTGCTCCTGTGTGCAAGTGCAGGAGCAGCCACAGACAAAAGAGAAAACAGAGGGTAGAACAGCCTCCAATTCCTCATCAGCTCCCCACTCAGAAGGATTTTCACTGCAGCTTGATTCCCATCTCCCTCTTTCCCTCTCCAGTTGGACGAGGCATTCTCCATTTCCTATATTTAACCAGCGCTGCCCAGCAGCTGTTCCCTTTTCCCCAGGAGTGGGTCAGCTGTGTGGATTCTTAGAAAAGTCTTTAGAGCCCAACAGGTGCTGGATCTCACTGACTTGCATCCTCTGGTGCCAAATGGCTGCAGGCTGTGACCCAGATCTGCTGATTTACAATGCTTTGGTTTGGGTAGGCAACTCAACAACACTGAACAAACTCCCAAACACACAACTCTGAGGACCTAAGCTGCTGGTGATGCTCTTGAGCTTTCCTCCTGTCTCCCTCTGGCACAGCACAGCTGGGACATCCCACCTTTCACTACAGGTGGGAGAATTCTGTGGTGTGCACTGGGATGTGAGGCAAGTGATCCTTGGACTCCCCCAGGGAAAGATGTTTCACACAGATTCACCCACAGCTGCAGGAGATGGGGCACAATGACCAGGAGGCCCCTTCTAGCCTTGCATTTCTAAAACCCTCTGCAATCCAAACAAATAAATAATAATAACTCATTAGCCTTGTAACTTGTACCATTGTCTCTTATTCTTTCTGGTCTGACTGGATCCCTATTTACACACCCACGTATTTAAACACAGAATTCTGTAATGAAGACTCTGTCCTTCAGCTGATTTCTGGCATCTGCCTGATGCTCCCCACAGTGCCACCAGCTGCCTCCCCAGCTGCTCAAAAAGCAGAGGCATTTGGGGCCACCAGTGCCCTGGCCCTCCCTGCCACTTGCAGGAAGGCAGTGGCTCCGAGTTTCTGAGATGCCACACATGGATGGAAGGGTCATTTGTGTGAAGGTAAAACTCAATCAGCACACGCAGTTCAGAGGGAACTGAGGCCAGCCAGGGGCAGCTTCACCAGGGATTCCTGGAAGGCGGGCCAGGGAACAAGGATTACGAGCAAGATGAACTATTTATTTCATCATTAAACAAGTCAGCAATAAAGCATAGCCTTAGGAAGGCATATGTTGGAACAATTTGGAGCAGGCAAGATTCTCAGTGCAAATCAGTGAAGGTTCATTGCCTTCATTACATCACTGATGGTTTACACCCAGTGAAGAGCTGCCCACTGTGCATAATTCCTCCGGACTGGGGGTGGAAAAACCATTAGGTTACATGCTTTCTTAATTGCTGATGAAACTGCAACCAAGACTGCGTCCAACCAAATTCCAAAAATTGTCTGGTTCCTTCTGCAGAGCAGCAAGGAGCTGGACTCTTCTAACACCACCAGGGGAAGGTTTCATGGCACTGGCGGGTGGGTTGCACCAGACACTGCACTGACAACCACAGAAAAGATTTAATGTAGCAGAAATGCTGACAGGTCTATAATTCTTTGAAGTAAAAAGTCCAGCATGATTTAATAAGGAGGTGATGGTGTGGTACATCCTGACTGCATTGCTATAGATAGCTGCTGTACTTAAAGTGGACATTAATGCTAATTTACAATGGAACTCTGGCTGAATTACACATCACATCCCCACGAGACCGTAATGAACTCCCCATAATTAATATTATTAATCACGGGCCGAGCACAGGGGGCACATATCGTGCATTTCATGTCAGAGGTTGTTATTAATAAATATTCCCATTTTCCCAGATGATGAGGGCTAACAGCCTGCCAGAGCTCCTTCCATCACTCACACTCTAACACTTACCTGAGCTGCAATAAACAAATAATTTCATTTCTGAGCCCTTTTTTGGAGTCTGCTATCCTCCCTTCAGAGGCTATTTTTTTTCAGTAGCTGAGAAAGGAAGGCTTGGCTTTGCTTCCCAATCCTGGTTTGAAATGAAGAGAAAGAGGAGAGCGAGCTCTGACCTCACACCAGCTCCATCTGAAGGATCAGATCAAATATCAAAATGTTGGTAAAGGGAAGTGTGAGAAAAGGGAGGGAGAGAGGGAAATATGAAGACAAGTTGTCTCTCAGAAAATACAATTGTTATTGCCTTTTCCTGCCCTCCTTTATCCTGTCCTGTGGTCCTGTGGGCTGATTACGACGACTCCTACATGTGTCACATGGGATTTATTAAACACAACTCTTTGTGGAGAATTCTGTCTGTGTGGATTGAAAAACCACCCAAAACAAAGTGAAGTTGGAAGTTTCAAAGTGTAACTTTTGTTACTTTACCAAGAGCCAGCACCAGCTGCACAAGTGAATGAAAATTAACCTTCCCCCCTACCCCCTGGATATCCAGTAAACTCAGATTTGCTGCGGATGTTCTCATTTCCACGCAGCTAAAATGCAATCAAATGCTTGATTTTGGGGGATAGATTTGCTTAAATTGTATTAATTCACAAGGATAAACACAATTAGTAGAGCTCATTAGCTTGCAAAATGTAATTTATTTTCTTGAATATACCCATTTCCTTGGATGAAGGGCTCCATTAGGTTTATTATATTTGCAAAGCTTATATAAAAATCCAAACCATGGCAACAAAGAGAAAATTGTTACTACACAGTCACAGCAGTCACTTTTCCATGTTAAATAAGTTTGGCATTTATTTATATTTAAATGAGAATATCTACCTCTATCAAGACCAGGATACGGGGCAAGTACTTAAGACAGAACATAATTAAAACTAATTCAAGCAACAAATGTGGCCTGAAATTAAAAACACCCCCCAACTTCTTTAACTGAAAAAATGATTCAATATCCTCCCTCAAAACCCCTGTTTGTAATTGCTTAATTATCCTAACCAGCAATAGTAAAGGGACATTTCCAGGCTCGTGAGATGGGTCTGCACTGAGGCAAGTCTGGTTTGGTGCTGGAATATAAAGGGGCAGAGAGTGGAGAAAATGAGCCCATGGCAAAGTACCTGCCATTACTTGAGGTGTTCCGCACACACAATGTGAGGGCGGCTGCTCCAATTTTCATACTGTTATCATTTTTGGATATTAGACTGTCTAAAAGCAGTGACACACACGCACACAAAAGAAATGCTTTTATCATTCTCGGCGCGGGGATGATACTAATTACATCATCTGTCATCATTATACAGCTAAACAAAACTTTCCTTTCATGGGAAACTGCCATTTAGCAAATTAACGGGTAATGACCCATAATATAGAGAAGATTGAAATTTGGGAATTACGCTCACATTAGTTTGTTTGCTGCTTTCCCCTCGATTTTATTCCCCGATACATCACGGAAAAGGAAGAGAGATGGAGAATTCCTTCGACTATTTCATTTGCCAACAGCCCCGCCGTCCTTCTGGATGTTTGTGTGGGATCATCTCCGTCCATACCAAGGCACAGTCTCATTCTGTTTAATGATACAGACATTCTGCCAAGCCACTAAAAGCCAGATGTTCGTACAGGGCCAGATTTCCAAAATCAGACAGGAAAACAATGAACCTACATTTATTTGCTGGGCAAGACAGAGGAGGGATGGGCGTGTGCTGCCTCCTAAAGCCTGACCAGGTCATGCCAGATGAGGGTAGAAGAAGAATAAGGAGCCCTCATTTTTTGTTGATCATGCTACTTGGTTCAATATGGGAGCAAAAATAAACATAATGAATAACACAACGTACAGATTTTAGGTGTGAGGTATCTACAACCAAGACAATGCGGCAAATCCATCCAAATCCAGAAAACATACATTTTTAGACAGATCCTTGCTCAACCTGAACTTCTGCTGCCCAGATCAGTGACAGAAGTTCAGATTTTTATTCCTGTTCCTCACACACCAGCTACAATGTGAGTAAAATCAAAAGGGAAATTCCGGGGTGAATTAAGAGTAAAAATAATGGCAAAGACTAATGAATTTTATATGAACCAACCAAATCAGTGAGAGTGCCAATCATCAGCAGGTGCTTCAGATACTCCACAGGAACAATTAAGTATTTGGCCTTTAATTTCCATTGTCCACATCGGGGTGTTCAGGACTTTTATGGGTTGCCCACAGAATTGGTTGAGTCGCCAACCCTGGAGGTGTTTAAGGGAAGGCTGGATGAGGTGCTGAGTGATATGATCTATATGTAGATGTTGGGTTAGTTGGGCTATAGGTTGGACTGGATGATCGTCAAGCTCCTTTCCAGCCTTATCTACACTGTGATACTTTTCTCTTGCCCATAAAATGATTTCCTGACTTAAGTGAAATTCTGAATTGAACGTATCTGTAAATTGAGTTTCCAGTTCCAATGTATCATTATTAAAGTGGATTAAAGGATTTTTTTTATCAGTAACACTTAGAGCTCACTTGTTGCTGCACTTGGAGACTTGTACCAGACAAAACCTTCCCCCAGCAGACAGCCAGGCCAAACCCAAAGCCTCAAACCAGCGTGTGATGAGTACGTTAAACAGGCTGATGAGGAGCCTGATGAGCTGGGAATTAGTGAGGGAGCCTTGGGAGTCAAGACCAAGCCCTGTTAACCCCCCCCTGTCCTTGTGAGGGATGGCTCCTGAACCAGGCCTGTAGGCCTCTCCCTCAACCTTAACCCTCTTAGCAGGTCTTGATATTTTAAACAGCCTGAGACAGCACGGGAAATTGGGTGAGAGAACAGTGTAAGCAGCAGTTTAACAAACCATCAATCAAAACTATTATTATTATTAATTAGCTTTAGCGATGCTGATGAAACGATGCCTGGTGAAACACTGGATGTGTGACTCTCAGGCCTGGCTCTCCACGGGCGGATGAAGAAAGTCATCTTGGTTAGAAAACAGGACTAGGTGTGTTTGCTTACCCCATCTAGGCAAATACTGTATTCATTTTAGGTAATTGGAATAAATAATACCAAAACACACTCTTAATGCAATGGCAGTAAAATAAAACAAAGGTTGCACATGGCTGTATTGTACTTCTGACAGTGAAGTCAATCCAAGATGCTATTATTGTCTTTTCCTTATTCCAATGTTCCCCACATATTCTGTTTTCCATTTGAGATTTTAAGATCCTCTTCACCTGTTTTTGGCAGGTAAATTCAAGATTCAGGGGAGGTTCCTTAAACTGTCCTTGTTCTCAGTTCAGGGCTGACAGACAACCACCAACCCAGTCAAATTCAGTATCTCATTTTTCTTCCCTCCAAACCTGAAATATTAATTTCAGTGTCTTGGCACAGTTCCAGACACTGTAATTATAATCTACATCCAGTCTGGGTAATTATCAAATATATCCTTAAAATCACCTCTCTTATTTCCCCTGGATGCAACACGGGACCCCTTTTTCTGTCACAAACATACAGCCCTTCTCTACTTTCTTTGAAACACAAAAAGAACAGCCAGTCTCAGGAAGTACCAAAGCTCATTGAAACACTGACTGCAGCACTTCAACATCCACGAATCTGGACAAGGAATACATGTTAAAATAATTTTACCTGGCTTTAGCATAATTCTTGATTGAGTTTACCCTTAAAGCCAAGGGGTGTTCTCAGCACCACTTTATCTCCATGGAAGTGAATTAAGGCAGCCCTGACTGGTAACAGGGAGATTCACTGCACCAGGTTTGCCTGGACTGGCAGTTTTGAGAGGAATTAAAGAAAAAAAAAAAAGAAGGAAAATAATGATGGGGGCACCTCCAGTGAAGGACTGTGGAACTCACGTGAGTTCTCAAAGGAGAAATTCTTACTGGTGTGGAGTTTTCACAGACAGGCTGTTCTTGGAATGGACTCAATTTCTGCTCAGGAGCAGATCTGACTGTCCTTGAATCCTCAGACAAGATGTCAAACTTGCCTTTACCACTCTAGCAAGTAAAATACATGAAGAACACGTTATTCTGGAGCTGAAGTAATATGTGCCCCTGAACTTGCTACATTTATACAAATGAAAGAGAGATATTTCTTCAGGGTGCCAAGGATGGTTAAATACCTGTGTCTAGACCTGAAATCACTTGAATGATCCCTGCTGGAGGTACCTGATATCCATTGAGCAAAAGTTCTCATGAAATGCTCCTAAAAAGTGCTTTCCTATTTAGATGTTCAATATGGTTTCCAAACCAGAGCTCTGACACACAGAAGAATAAAATAAGATCTCAAAGAAATGCAGAGTTCATAAAACAGCCCAGCATGTCTGTGACAGGAGTATATCTAACAGGAAAACACCTAAACTCCAGCAAATTAAAAAACCCCACATTTTGTCTTCCTCTGAAACACAAATAAAACACGTATTACTGTCCATGGTCCTGGTCAAGCAAATTGACTGTTGAGGAAAGGGAGCTCTAAGGTGGCTCCAGGCACAGGAGGGCAGAGGGAAAGGGAAAAGGAAAAGGTGTGTCTCCTGTTGTAGCCAAAGGGTTGCACCCAAATATGTGTCAAGAGTTGAACAAGACAGAGCACCAAGGGAAGACAAGGTCGGAGAAAGCACATATGAAACATAAGGAGTTCTGAAAGGAGAACGGAGATCCCACGAGTGTTTTTGACATTTAATAACAACTTTCAGAATGTTCAAATGCAGTTCCAGCTTCCTGCCAGGGATTGTTGGAACAATATTTGGATGGATGGAGGGATGTAGGGAGGGATGGAGGGATGGATGGATGGATGGATGGAGGGATGGATGGATGGATGGAGGGAGGGATGGATGGAGGGAGGGATGAATAGAGGGATGGATGGATGGATGGATGGATGGAGGGAGGGATGGATAGAGGGATGGATGGATGGAGGGAGGGATGGAGGGAGGGACGGAGGGAGGGATGGATGAAGGGATGGATGGATGGATGGATGGAGGGAGGGGTGGATGGAGGGAGGGAGGGATGAATGGATGGATGGATGGATGGGTGGATGGAGGGAGGGATGGATGGATGGATGGATGGATCTGCAGCCTGCACAGAAATTTGGTCTGTATTTATAAAGAGATGTCACTTATGTCTGTTACAAAAGGGAACCCAGATTTTGGTTATTATCCAGCCCCTGCACTTTGAGAATCCAGTGTTGTGAACAGGAGAGAAAACAGTAATTCAGCAGAACTCCACCGCCTCTCAGACTTCTGTTGAATGCATTTGATGGCCACTGTCATAGCCATCAAATGATGTTTGTTAAGAAACCACATCCTAAGCAAACTGTATCTTAGACTACAGAGTGGGAAGAAACTCAAGACAACTTCTAATTAACTGAGTGGATCTGCAAATGATGACATAATATCATGTAACAGAGTAAAACCAAAGTTCTTCCCCCAGCTCTGTATTTCCAACAGATGAACTCAGCTGCAAATCTGGCATTTATTTAAACAACAGAGCTATAAAAAATAGCAGCGTGGACCAGATGACTTTTAAGAGAAGTTTCAAGGAGCTTTAACTCACTTTAGCAACGTCTCACTTTTTTTTTTTTTTTAACAATAACTCACATAAAATATTGGCCATGCTGGGAGAATCCTGCTCAGGTTGAGACAAGGGATTCTCATGTCACTCACACACTGAGAGATGTCAATCAAAAGGGCTTCTATCAGCTCCTTCATGCTGTATGTTCAGCCAGACAATGTTCCAGGACTGTTACAAGTTCTCTTTGACTTTCCAGGGCACTAAATCACTGTCTGTCACAACCTGACCACACAGGAATTACTGACAACCCCCCACCTGGAACACAGAAAGGTGAAATACATTTGATTCTCACTCAAAGGATGGCTTAGATACTCTCACCAGCTTTGCAATCCTGTTAGGATTATATTAATGAAGGAAGACTCATGTCTAGAACCAAGTACACTCACAGAACTGCAGGTCAGGCTGAAACCCCTTTGAAAATTCAGCCTTTTTTTGTGAAGAAAAAGTTGATAGTTATTGACAAAACGTTGTGCTCTGCCTTGTTACTATTCATGATTAAGGCAAGTAAATATTGTCTGAGGCCTAATGAGGATTCCAATGCAATAAAGTCAAGTGTGAAAGGTGCAATCAATAAGTGATGATGCAACAGGATCTGTTTCTAGTTTTGTTATTGTTCAGTTCTTGCTGTTTGCTGGTGCTTGAAAATGAAGTGTTAAGGAACTAGTGGGACAAGGATTAACATTCAGATTTTATTTCTCATACTGTTGTGTTTCTACACTCATTACCCTCTGAACAGTAATTAGCATCTGTTTTCTTTCTCCACTAGCTGAGGACTGCAAACCAGAAACGACAGGACAGAAACACTGTGGAAACAACCATCAGCATTATCCATGAACATCCCCAGTTGAACCCCCAGGATGTCCATGGTTCATTTTACCCTGCAGGAGTGAGCACTGCAGTGAAGTGTGGATGAAGGGCTGTATTTTCCTTCAGGTTTTTTTGTGTTAGCAACTATGAAGAGACTGCCCAACCTCTTCCAGTCCTTCATCTGACTGATTAATTCCTCTCCACACGGACATTGGGCTCTGTCACTGTGTCCTGGCATGGGGCACTGGCACCTTGTGTCAGGAGCTTTTCTCTTCCCTGCAGGCACGTTTGTGCTGGCCCATCACTGAAATGATGTCTGAACGTTATTTGCAGCTCTGTATTTTCTGAGGAAGCCACAAAAAGATTTGGCTCTGAGGACTCCAGTGGATACATCCACCATGAACATCTTCACGGTGCTGAATACTCTCACAGGCCAAGACTAAGGAGATTTATAGCACATGAAGGGTAATTACGTCCTAAAATAATTAGGTTACATGTCTGTGTTGAGGTGTCATGGCTTTAGAAGTCAGCTTGGAGTATTGGGCCTAAATCCTAACCCAGAGGGAAATCACAGCTCAATCCAGATGCCTCCTAAACCTCTTGTTGACTGTGGATGGTAAAAGACTCCACGCCCTTTGCTCTTCACTAAAACAGCAAATCATCACTTAGAAACTCCATTTGTATCTCTGGTAACGTGACAGCTTCAAAAATTCACTAAGCAAATGGATCTTGTACTTAACAGAATATAACCCATCAGGGCCAAGACGATTCTCTAATCCTTGCAAACACTTTCTTACCAGTAATTTCAGTGGAATTAGGTAGAAATCAGCTGTGACACTGTAAGGAGAATGAGATGTCTGTTCTATAACACGGTCCCTGTTTTCCAAGAGTGTTTCTTTTGCAGAGCCAGGGAAATGACTCAACCCTTTCAGTCGTGTAAGTGAGATCTCTTGACCTATTGCAAATGAGGCAGAACACCAGCAGTGCCCTCAACTTTTGGCAATTTATTTATTTGCTTCTGTTTAGGAACAGCTGAGTAAGAAACTCAGTTCTGCATGGACACATGGGCAGAGCCAAATACAAGACAACGATGAGAAATAAAACATGATGTTTCAAATCAGCTCCCTAATAAAGTCTAAAAATATAAGAAACCTTACCATATTAATCAGCAAGAACTGCTCTTTCACTTAAGGGACAGTTGGGCAATTATTCAAACCTGGACAAGACTGGATTGTCAAGTGAAATAATAACTCAAGAGTATCTCAGGATAATGAGATAGATCTCAAGGCCATTAGCAATGGCTCTTATTATAACACTGGCCAAGGTTCTCCAAGAAAGGGAGAGAAGATTTAAATGAAACTTGTAGGGGACTATTTTGAACTATATTTGAACAGCCTAGTGCAGTCTCCTAGTTCCCATCCATTCCTAGAGAGAAAGGTGTCTGTCATTTAAGGCTGGGAAATCAGTCAGGGTTTTTGAGACTGAAATCCCGGAGGGCAGAAATTAAAACATGAAATAATTAGAAAATAAGAGTCAAATTGAAACCCACAGAGCTTATATTAAGAATCTCATCCCAGTGAGATTTTAAGGTTTGGTTCAGCACGCTGTTGTCTCCTCTTTCCTGATTATTTCTCTCTCACTCAAAACCAACCAAATCCTCCCTGACTTCGGGTTTGTCAAGAAAAATTACAGCTTTAGACGGAAGGGCTCCTAGGACTGGAAAGAGAGGAAGGGATACCTTTCCTCTATAAAAGAGGTCCTGCTAATGAGGCATTTGTATATTCACACTTCATTATCTTATGTTTGTTTGCTTTTAAACATCATGGGGATAACTCAGCAGCTGATGGTCAGGGAGAAGCCAACTAATCCCTGGGAAAACAGTCCAGGGGATAAACAATCCCTGGGAAAACAAGTTCATGAGGTGCAGCACAGCTGATGTGTCAGCAGCTGCCAGGGACTGGAAACACTGCTTTTATTAATATACTCCTGAAGATAATCATCCAGAGGGGCCCAAACACAGGACCAGAGCAAACCCCGGTGAGGAACTCCCCTCTGCACTTTAATGAGCACCTCCTGGGCTGACTGGACTCTGATTATTGGACTAGCCCAGGGTTTAAATATTTTAAATATTTTCCAATCCTTTTTACCTCGGCTCTGATCTGAAGTTTACTCCACCTGCCACCCAGGGATCTGCTGAAGGTTAATTGATGGAGGAAGAGTAAATAACAGCGGCTGCTGCTGGCCCTAAGCAGGCATTCAGGAGCATTCCCAACCCCAAGAGTGCAGTCCCTGACGTGCTCATTTGTCTCCCCAGGTTAGTGTCACCAGGGCTCAGAGATGTGATCAAATTACCGCCCTGAAAGTGGTTTAAGCTGATGTGTTTTCCCTTGTATTGTGTATTTGCACATGTCTCCGATGACACCCAGTAATCCTTTAAATCGTGTTAATTTGATCACCCACCCCCAGCACCCAGTACAGCAAATTGGGATGGGTGGCTGTGGGAAGTGGAGATGATGTCTCTCTCAGAAGACAAACAGCTCGTGTAGAGGGAAGGGACACCCAGCAGAACCTCTTCTGCTCAGCCTACCAAGATTAGAGCATAAATCTCTCTCCTTTATCCTTCTACAAACTTATAAACGTGACCTGACAAATTGCTTTGGGGCTTTTTTTCTCTTTTTTTTTCTCTTTTTTTCTCTTTTTTAAACAAGTAAAAGAATTAACAAAAGTCTTATCAAGCAATTGTTGGTCAATTTTTGGTTACCTGACTGGGCCAGTGTCACTTAAAGCTCAAAGAGAAATTCAGAAGCTCACCATCCAGCAAGAGCCATCACATTTGGGGTTTTGAAAATTTGAAAGCAATCCAGATGTATTTAGTTTTAGGAAAGCGTAAATGAGCTTGTGTCTGAGCTCCTTTTCAAAGGGAGTTTGGTAGGGATCTGCACATACCAAAGTACAATTAATGTAATGAGCAGGAAGAGTTATTGGACTAATCATTTTTAATAGAGACTCCCTGTATTTAATACAGAGCTACACAAGAGAACCTAATAGCTTGTGGCAAATAAATAATTTACATGTGGATTGTGCCTGAATACAAATGTATACATAAAATATCACAGACTTAATGAAGGTGAGGGACTTTTACAAAATCAATTTAATTGATTTTGCTGATAGGTTCGCATTCATATTTTTTGTAAGCTCCATTTCCCCTTCACCTGCACACGTGGCCTGGTCATGACTTGCAAGAGAGGAAGGGAAGCTCTGCAAATGCAATTAGAGCGTGGGTAGTTCTGAAGTGTCTGGGGTGGCAGTAACACTCCACCATGACCCAGCAGAGGAGCTCATTTACAAACCACTCACTGGAAAAGGTCAACCTCTCACAACGCTCATGACTATTCAGAGTGTTTTGCAGCATTTGAGCCCAATGAAGCCGGTAATGAAGCTTCCCCCTTAACGTGTTGTGTCATTCAGCTGCAGTCGGTGGCTTATTTATGTTCGGGCTCCTACCAAAGCTGTGAGGAGGGAAGGGCTGAAGGAGGAGGTCAGTGCTGTGGCTGAGGCACAACTGAGGCCAGGAGGACAGAGGTGGGATGGAAACACGGGGGGTGTTTCAAAGGGAGCGGCCTGGGGTGATGGGGATGACACCCTGCTTGATGCCACGGGGCTGAAAGCCGCTTTTCACTGCGAAACATCCCCACAGTTCATCCTCTCTCTTGTTGTCAGGAACTCACAAAAGCACCCAGACAGCTGCCAGGGCCAGGCCGGCAGGCGGAGATGCCGAAGGTGTGCCCCCGCTGCGCGCCCCGCGAGGCCGAGAGGGCCCGCCTTACCTTTGGGGTGCCAGGGGTCCGTGAACTCGTACTTCCCCACGCCGATGGTCCGCAGCATCTGCACCCCGTTGGTGTTGTCCGGGCCNCCACGCCGCTCATGGAGGACATGCTGAGGGGCTGGCTGTTGGTGTACAAGGGCTGGCTCTGCAGGTTGACCACCATGTTGCTGAGGGGCTGGGAGGGCTGCGGCTGGAGCTGGTAGTGGGCCGGCATCAGCGGGAGCTGGGGGGTGACGTGCGGAGGGAGGGAGGGGGTGACGCCGATGACGGGGGCCTGGACGTTGGCGGCGGGGCTGAAGGTGGGAGGCTGCGTCATCCCGTAGGAGTGTGCGATGAGGGCGGGCTGGCTGCCCGCCGCCACCGTGGTGACCCAGGGCGCTGCACCTGCGGCACAAGGGGGAGGCCGGCAATGGCGGCGGGCTCGGCACGAGGGAGGACACAAATCAAACGCAAACCAACGGCCCCGGCCCTTCCCTCCCGCCACCAAACCCGTGCCCACGTGCCCTGCTGAGCAAAACCCTATGGCAGTGCGGGGTCTGGAGCCCTTCCCAAGCAGAGCAAGTGCATCAAACTGCTGCAGTGCCGTTGTTAAGACGCCGGTCGGGGTGACATGTGGCACGTTTGGAGTTTTACGTGTTTTGTGCTTTATGCAGCTTTAAGCGCACACTTGCAAGGAAATTAACCTCTCTCCCCGCTGCGCTTTCACGGCTCCCTGACAAACACTCTCTGTGTATAATAACGGTGCTCCAGCCACTACAAAGACATTGTAATTAGGCGTCTGGCATAGCAGCACAATGTATGATATGTGTCTGGGAGCTGGAAATCATTCCAGGTAGTTGTGGACATAAAAGAGGTCTTAAAGTATTACAGAGTGCGTGTTCCTCCAGTGAAGGCAGAGAAGGAAGGAAAAAAACCCCTCCACTCTAATGAACTTGCAGCATCTTAATACATTCAGATTAGCCCTGGCACGGAAGAAACTTGAGGGGTCTTTGCAGTGAGAGAAAACCTCTGCTAAAGAATAAAGAAAGGGCTCACAATGAAGTCTAATTTGCAGGGGTAAATGGAGATGGTGCATTGAATTTGCTTCAAACTATTTTCCCCGGCAGAATTACAAATAAGATTAGAAAATGTACCTGGGTTTTCATTCTCTCTCATCTGTTTAGACGGAGGCTCATCAGTGTCCCAGGGCGTGGACTGATTGATGGGTGTCTGTCCCCACCTGACGCTCGTTGCGAGTCCTTGAGGCTGATTTTCAGTCTTGGAAATGCAAGGTGTCTACGAGAGAGAGAAAGAAAAACACAGAATAAAAATGTTTTGACTACTGGGATTAATTACACTTCCTCATAGCTGGTAGCCTGCTTGCTTGTTCCAGTCCAAGAGGATATCCTAAATCTTTAAATATCATTCATTTGGGGGCTGATGATCCCCAGAGGTCACTTCCAACCCTAACAATTCTGTGATTCTCCTCCAGGCTTGCATGGCTTATCTATACTGAAATACAATATAGAAGACAAAAAACAGTTCTGGAAATTTATTAGAAAAAAAAAAATCCACAACAAACTAGAATTTTTGGAAATAAGAATAAGTTGCCATGTAGATTTAAAAAAACCCCCAACAACCCAGAAATGGTAATAGCAATTCAGTCGCACCTACATAAAATGGAAAAATCTTCTGTTTGATCCATCCACTCTAAAAATAATGGCTTCTGTTTAGCAGCAGGCAGAACAAGAGAGACTTATTTACAACTGCAGGATGAATTACAGTAGAACAGTAAAGAGAAGTCTTTGTATTTACTGTCTGTCAACCCTTAAAATTAAATGCCAATATAAAAAAAAAAAGGCAGCACAACATCACTGGCTGCTAAAGTGGGTTTGTTGGCAGGTCTTCAGAGAGGTTAAAACAACTGTAAAGTGGGGGAAGGATTGGGGGCTGAACAACCACCAAAGGGCATTGATCTGAAAGAGATCTCTTGATGAAGAAACTGTCACACTCAACGCCGCAGTTTTAGGGGATCTTCCCAAACAACCAACCCTTTGCTGAGGAAAGGCCTGTCAAAACCAGGGGCGCTCCCAGAGGCCTGATTTATTGAAGTCTGCAGCGTGATTTCACGGCTGGAAGGCTAAAGGGGTTTTTTGTTTTGTTTTTACCGGTGTCAGAACCTCTACACCAAGCGAACGGAACCAGCTGCCTGTGGCTGAATGAGCACTGAGGGCTCAGGCCATAAAGAACAGGAGGCCAGGCTGAGTGATGGCTTGTTTGCCTCACGTGGGGGAAGTCATTGAACTCCGGGATGAGGGAACAGCGGCTCCATAAACGCTCTGGGTCACCCAGTACCAATGAAACCTCTGCCAACAGCAGCAGCCTTTCCCCCCATCACCAGTACCTCAATCACCCCATGAAAGGAAGTCGTTATAAACCCATTTATGCCCTCTGCAAATACACCTTTCCCAAGCCCATCAGTCATTCCTCCTTCCTTTAAATGCACTGCAGGTCCCTCATTCCTCCTTCCTTTAAATTCTCCTTTCTTCCCTCACCAGCTCCTGCCCTGCTCCAGTGACATCTCCTGACACCCACCAACTGCCTGAGCTTTATCCTCCCAGGGACTCACGAGTTTTGGGGGGGCAAACTTGGATGGAGGATATTGGGGTTTTTTGCTGGCCTGCTCCTTTACTCCCAGGATGGAGATATTCCCCTCCACCTCTGAAATATTCCACTTTGTTAAATGCAGATGTTCACAGGGAAATGGGATTCTTATTGTCTTCTTTATATAGAACCTTGAATTGTTGGTTTTTCAACATTTATTATTGAGACATTTATTATATAGCATCCATTATTCAACATTTATCATGTAGCATCCGTTTATTATTTTCCATACTTTGGAGCTTTGGTTTTGCTTTGGTTTTTTTTATTTGATTTCTCCAGATTTTTTTTTCTATTCCACTGGCACCAAGGATGATGATGATACCCTGGTTTTAGATTCACGTTTCCTTCTGCCCCCACCATTTTGACTTCTTCTGTAACTTTTGCAACTGAAATAAAAAGACACAAAGAGAGTACACGTGGACAGTCAAGAGCTTTAAGAGCTCTGCTCTATTCATGGTGAAGGAATAAAAGCCTGTTTTGAAATGCTTTCTATTTATAAATTGTCCCGAGAAAATGGTTAATCTGAATAGCTTTTACATTGTACAAGGTCTTTGACACAGGAGGATGTAATGCTGCAGGTGGTTTGCAGTATCCCTTTGGATCTAGATGAACTGTTTAACAGCAGCCAGGGCACTCTGCAGGAGAAAAATAAATAAAAAAAAGCACTACCAGCACCTGCCTGGTTTGCACTTCTTTGTTGTATGAACTGGGTTTTAGGAGCAGGTTTGTCATTATTGTGTGGCGTTGTCAAAGACCTGCAGCATCTTGTTTAACTTTGTTACAGTCCCAAGTTCCTTTAAAAATCTAAAATAAGAAAATAACTGAGAAAAAAAAGTCTCTCTACCTTAAATAATATGGAACCCCACACATAATTTTAAAAGAGCCTGTATGTTCTGTACAGACTGGGGCACACAGCACTCCTAAATCCTACAAAAATCCAGTTTGCCTGTTTTGAAACTTGTTTTCCAAAAACACCAGAGCACCAGATCAAATACATGTGAAAATGGTGAAGTCTGCAGCCAAATCCAGATCTAAATCCCACACTCTGAGCATTAATTAATGAGGAATGAGGTTGCTGAGGAATAAATAATGAGGAATGAGGTTTGCTGTCAATAAATGCTTCTCCTCCACCTTGTTTTTTCCCAAATCCTGTTTCACTGAACACGCTCACAGACCTCGTTTCTCACAGACTCAGCAGACTGAAATGCCCAAATCCAGCCTGGTGCTTTCCAACCACACTCCTGAGCTCGTGTTTATTTGATCAAAAAGTGCCGGAGATCAGTTGGTACAAAAATCACGACACACAGACAAAATAATGGTGGTGGAGACAGAAAAAAACAAATGCTTTCTGAACTCCCTTTTTAATACATACAAAATTCTGGTCTCTGATCTAATTCCTGCATTATTTTTATTAATAAATGAAAGGTTACATTACAAGTGCCACACGTCTCTGATCCGATTGCAGCAATTACCCACTTGGGTCTCTGGAAAGGGAAATTATTTCCCCGACGTTACCAAACAAAGGAACTTTCTGTCCCTGCACTCAGGCACATGACAGGGCTCTATTTGATGCTTTTAATGTCCCACACAAATGGCCAAAAATGGCCTGTATTTATGCTGGTTGTGCAGGGGGGGGCAGAGCCCGTGTTCCATTAGTGATCCAAGGACTTCACAGCAACTAATTGTGCCGCGTTGTTACGCTTTTATCTTCGGCTTTCATGTCAGAGGCTTGTTTGAATGAAACATGGAACACAGGGAAAAAAAGGAAATGCATTACAAAATCTACCGGCTATACATCGTAAAGTACTGCCAAGTGTCTATTCGCACGAAAAGACCAGGTGTCTCAAAGGTAATTGCCTGACATTCCTGGCAGGACACAAAGGCGACCAAACCAAGGCCCAGCATCTTGGCAGCAGCTCTAAAATGTTCAATTTGTGCTCCTGGTCTTGGACAGAGCACCCTGAAACCGAACCTGAGGATCTGCTCCCTCTTCAGTTTGAAATCGCCACGATGAAGGCAGCATGTCACCACCTGCCACTCCCAGCTCCGGCAGGGAGAGGGCTCCCAGTTTAAGGAAATGAACCCCAACACAGACGTACAGACAGAACAATTGTGGAATTACATGAGACTGACCCAGACAAGTCACCAGACTGTCCATTTTTTGTAGCTCCAACAGTCATAAACTCTGGCCCACAGGCAACAGGAACTGGTGTACAGCTGGTCCACTGAACCTTGTTATGTTAAAACATTAAAAGTCTTCATATTCACGGGGCTTTTCAGAATATCCACAAGAAAATTCACGAGTTCACAGTCGTCAGCTGGCGGTGAAGATTGGGAATTGGTGATTGAGTCCATAATGTTTACATGGTTACTAGTAGGTGTTGAGGAGGCACAGCTACAACTAAGTCTGACTTCAAGCTCAAAGTTTTACAAATCTTCGATGAAATACGGCCTAAATTGAGGCCTTTGTTGCATCAGTGGAAACACAAGACCCATTGTACTACTACCAGCATCCAAGAGCATGTTAGTGAATCAAAAAAACCCCCCAACACAACAATCACAGAAATCCCGCACCAAAAATTCCGATACATCTTCCCCCAAACACTTCCTGGGAGGTCCTAAAAATGTCTGAACCATTTCCCCAAAGCTTGTGTGACTGCTGACATAAATCCCGCCACGCCTCAGGGTGCTGAGGCCTACTCAAACAGTTTCATGAGTAAAACACAACTCATCTGGAAAACAGGGATCCTATTTGTGGTTCCCAGCAATCAAAACAGTTTTACTAAGGTCTTCATTTAAACTGATGGATGAGGAGTAGTGGTTCTCTGCTCCAATTACCCCAAAGAGATTGGGAATGGCAGCTTAATGCCAAGATAATGCATCCAAAATGCAACCCAGTCTATTTTCTCTTCCCATTGAAAATAAAAAGGTTAAGACACGGGCATGCATAGAGTAAAACATTTCCTCCCAGGGATTCAGGTTTTATGGCCTGTCATGGCTAAAAGCAACTTCAATTTAATGAGGGAATTCCTTTTAAAGCTGTTTCGCTCTAACTGGTGGCTCTAGTTGGATTTCAGGTCTGGATGTGTCTGGTGCTCTGAACATTTTAGTGGTCTCTGCACAGAAGAGCTTATCGTCTAATTTGTAGTTCACACTGCTAAATACTGCATGGAACAGGTATTGTTTGTGTGCATGAGGCACACATGTAAAATCTTCACCGTACAGAGACAGATCATCACCTGGAGCAAATTCCCACACTGGGCTGGACAGGACCCCAAGCCTCTCACCAGAGAAGCTCTTAAGACATCAATATCACTGGCTGCTGGGCTGGCCTACAGAAATGAAGCTTGCTTTGAGAGATGGATGCACAGTAATGTATTAAAGACCTAAGAGATATGGACAGGCCCGGGTGCAAGAGGAACAGAATGAACAGCCCTGCAGTAAAACCTCATTCAAGAACTTGCTCATGGGTGGAGAGAACTCATCTACCTTACAGCTCCCATCACCAGGCAATTCTGCAGTGAATCTCTCCCCAAAACTGATGTGGGAGCAGCAAGAAAGAGAATAATGCAGTTAACTCACAGGAAAAATGTCACCGCCCTGCATGAGAGACAGAGGAAGTTCCTCTTGAGCAGAGAGAATAATTCAATACTTAAACATCTTGAACACCATCCAGCGATGAGTTCTGGAGCACTCAGAGCCTCAGAGCCCCATGGCTCAGCAGCAGGGTATGACCTGCACCCATTCCTGTATGATCTGCACCCATTCCTGCATCTTGTGGTTAATGACACAAGCTGGAGAAACCCATGAGTACAGTGGGGCCTGCATCCCTGGGACAGATGCCCTCGACCCCTTGACCAAACTACGGCAGTTTGGAGGTAAAGGTCTGAGCCGTGTCCACGTCAACAACTTCTCCAGTTTCAATTTGTTCTCTGAAAACCCTCAAGGAAACAGACTGGAGCATCAGTGAGCCTGGACCACCAATACATGAAGAACTGGGGGCTTTTGCAACTCATTAATCAAGGAGCAAAGAAATTTTCTGGGTACAGAAGGTAAGTGGGTCCACTCTGAACCTCACGGCTCCCTGGGAGGCTCTTCCTTATTCTTTTTATTTCTTCCATTAGATACAGACCACTGCCCAAGTCTGAGGCTCAGACTGGACCAGGCTGCTCGTAGGCTCCACCAGGAGTTTAGAAGGCAAGAGACTCCACTTTGAACTTCGTGACTTATCAAAAGCGTCTTCCTTTACCCTTCTGCATGTCCAGCCTCTCTGCAAAACACTCTAATTTGATTCTAACTTAGTTTTCCTTTGTACATTTCTTCCATGCAGTAATAATTAAGGTTTTTCCTCCCTACTAAAATTAACCCCAACTCTCCTGGACAGAGCCTTGGCTGCCCTCACAAATAAGACAGCCCAAATTCCCCAAGTTTTGACAACACAATACAAGATAATTCCATGAAGGGAATGGGTCACCTCTACTGTCTCTTTAACCATTTCTAAGGCTTACCATCCACGTTAGCTGCAGGTTCAGAAGGCAAAAAAAGGAATGAGGTTATGGAAAAGGAGGGAGGAAGATGGGACAGAAAAAGTTGTGAACTGACCACAGGTTCACCTCTATTTCTCGTTGTCGTACTGCACTGCCCAGTACAACCACTCCTCTCACACCAGTGCTCCAGCCACCAGCTACAAATGAATGCAGGACCATGGAATGAACGAGAAGTGCTTCACAAATGCTACTTTTGCATTCTGTCTCAGCAAATTTCACCAGCAGAGGCTCAGGTACTCACCCAGCTGCCTTCATTTCTCAGCGAGAACATCAGGGAACGGAGCTGAGGTATCGACCCGAGGTCCCGGCCGCGCCACTTGCTGCTCCAGGACACCAGGGACATCAGCGCGCGACACTGGGTTCGAGCACAGAAGCCCCACTTTAGCCTGAGCAGAACCTCCTCTGCCAAGACGCTCTGCATGCAGATCAACCCCCAACCAGAGCCAAGCGACGGGCGCGAAAACCGCCTCACGACGGAGGAGGGAAATTGCCTCACAACGGAGGAGGGAATGCGCGACGCAAAAATCGCCTCACGACGGAGGAGGGAAATCACCTCACGACGGAGGAGGGAACACATGCGACGTCTGGGACGACGCAACAGAGAACATGCACTGCACAACACGAGAGGGCTCTCAGGGGTCCTGCCGGGAGATAAACCCAGCTCATCAGGAGGGCTTTTTGTCAGAGGAAATATGGGTAATAATGGAGTAAGTGCTCGTCAGGCCACACCAAGGATGGTGCCCCTTACGTACTGGCAAAGCTACTCAAGAACGACCTAAGGGCAATCATCCAAACAAGACAGGATGGATTTCATTGTGGATCAGGAGTCCAAAGCATTGGAAATAAAGAGAGGAACGCTTAGGAAGTAAAAATGCTCCAATCCCAGTTGTTAAGTTGCTGCTACAAAAGTTCTTTTTTTTTGTTACATTGGATGCCAACATTTTACATTTTACATTCCAGCCCTCTGAACTCAAGTGTTTCAATGGCAGTGGCAGGAAAGTGCATGTTCTCTGCATAAAAAGAAAGGAAAAAATAAAGGAAAACCAATGTAAGCCTGTGAGTGTTGCGCAGTGCTGCGTGATATTGCTGATTTATTAAGGGTATCATCAAGGGCACGTTTAGTTTGCACATAAATTTCACTTTCTAACAAGCACTTTTGTGTGCTCACTTCAGTTGCCATAACCTGATCCTGGTCTCAGGGAGCTTTCTTTAAGGGAGAACAGAGAATTCTTTTTCTAAAAAAAAAAAAAAAAGGATCAAAGTCTACTCGGTCAACTCCAACAAAAGGACAGTCAGTACTGTGGAAACAGCATGCTTACCTTTCACAGGGAAAAAAAGGAAAACAAGCTCTGATTTATCACTGCCTTAAGTTCATCAACATCAATTGAGCTATTAAATTGTGTCTGAATTGGGCTTTACAGCAATTTAAAACTTTCAACTTTCTTTGAGCGTCTCCATCAGTAACATGCTAATTTAATGCATAATTTAAACTCCGCTGTCCTTTAATTCAGCGTTTGTAAATAATTAAAAATGAACTAAAAATCCTTTTGCATTTATAAAGCTGGCCCCCTCCCCCCTTTTTTTCTGCTGCAAAACAAAGATGACTTTTCAATCAAGAATGTATTTGTTCTTAATATCTGGAAGTGAAAAGCCACAGGAAAAAAAACTAGGAGAAACTGATTTGCAAGATAAAACAATTAGCTCCAGGATATGTACATTAAGACTAATAAATTTCACATCACATTTTTAGGAGTGGAGGAGGAATCCCAGATATATTAAGACTTCATTCAGATTCTATCGAAATGTTCAATTAAGACCATCTCATGAAGGTAAGTTGTGCAGCCACTGAAATTAAGATGTGAAAAACAGCATTAAAGTGCTCCTTGCATTCCCTTCATGGCTTTTCATCCTTTACCTTTCATTCTTTTAAATATTACATTCTCTGAGGCATCCAGTTTGGGTCACGAGAGTCATTAAGAAAGAAGAAAACCAGAAAGGAGAGGGAGTTGGGCCAAAGACTTTTGTGCTTTGGAAAATCCCGTTGTGTATCTTTCCAAAGAAAATTAATGCTACAAAAAGCATAAAACCTCCTCCTCTCTTTGCTCCTGGGAAGTTATCACAGAGTTAGGGTTAGCAATTTCAGGGTGACGAGAAGAGATAAATCTATACACATCTGAGTGTAGATCAAACTGGCCAACTTTGGTCACAGGTATTGACCAGAGTGAGGGAAGAATCAAAATGGGACCGCAGGCCTACCCTGAAAAATAAAATAAAATAAAATAAAATAAAATAAAATAAAATAAAATAAAATAAAATAAAATAAAGGGATGTTTTCCATCAACAGGTGGAGATCAAAATAATACTTCTTGTGAATCCAAAATCTTTCTCACCCACAGCACAGTTTTTGGAGGGACTTTTAGCCTCAGACAAGCACTCACTGCATACAAGAGGATCCAGACCTTACTAGAACAAAGCACAGAGCCTTATCCAGTTCCTAACATTTATGTGTTGATGAACCTGTCCCAAATTCAAACACAGATCACGTGTTGATTCTCTTAAAATCACTGAGCTAGGAAGAAAGCTGAGCCATCAGGTAAGATCTTCCACCAAACATGCCACAGGAAAACATTAAATTAAGAAAAAGCCACAGAATTTGTTAAATTAAGATGCTTTGAGAGGAGTTATAAAGTTGGACCAGGTGACTGGTGTAGGGCCCTTCCCACTGAAGGTCTTCTATCCCATCCCATCCCATCAATCCCATCCCATCCCACCCCATCCCATGGAACCATTTTAAGAACATCCTTCTAAATGTGGATACTATTAAAATGGTTCTCTCTTCTTCTTTCTAAGGGAAGTCCAAGCTTCCAGGAGAACAAGAGGTAAAAGCCAACAGAGCAGCTGCTTTGCTAATGCTGCGTTTGATTAATTACACGATTTGTTTTCAATGACTGGTTCAATCAATCCTGATAAAATTAACGGAGACAATGATCAGAAATAACCAGGCTAAAACGTAATACAAATTATTTGGTTCCAGGGGATCCAATCAAAGGGAACAGGATTAAATTAACCAGTGATCAGATTAAGGAGAAGTTGCTGTATAAAGTCAGAAATGGATTAGGACTCCGGGCCATTTGCTGTGTCTGTAGGTTTCCATTTCCAGCTCCTCCTGGAGTTCTCAACACACTTTAAACAAAATTGAGTTTCCCAGGCATCACAAATAATGGAAATAATAACAATAATTAGTGGAAATAATAACAATAGTAACAACAACAATAATAATAAAAATGTTATTACTATTATTTCACAGTACCACAGTATGTGGGGGCTCTGCCACAGTAGGCACCCTCTAAATTAAAAATACACCCTCGTCCCCCAGCAGCCTGTACATCAAGGAGTTCACAGGCTGCGTGCACTACACAGAGATCAAAAGGTGACAGAATATCAGGATATAATCAAAAAGGCAGAAAAACCCATTTAATTCCACAACGTTAGCAAAGCACAAAGATGAAAAAGCTCCTGTTCAACAACAACTGTTAATGAAAGCTGCCAGTGGTACAGCTGAGAACGCAGTTCTTACCTAAAAATCAAAGTAAATACAAGTATCACAGGAGAAGTACCTCTGTTTGCTGTGTGCTAAGCTCAACCTCGAGCAGCTGACACGGTCCCTCAGCACTGAGCAGAGATTTACCTTCCAAGGCCTTGGGCTCACACTGGCTCAGCTGGACCTGGACTTTTTTTCAACCTCACTGCAATTTTTTTCATGAGTGTTCTCAGTTTCATTTCCTTACTTTCTTTTCCCCGTGTCTCTTGTCTCTCTCCTCACCCTTTCCATCACGCTCTCCCCTAAGTGAAATGAGAACCCAATTATATTGCTGTTAGAACTGAACTTTCGAATCCATCATGTGCCAGTGGGCTCAAAATTAGGCAAATAAATTCCCTCAACCCTACAAATTAAATAGAGCCTTCGCGTATGTTCTTTTAAGAGCACAAAGATGTCAAGTATTCACCCAGCTGTCACAAAATACGATGAGCAGGCACTTTGAATTCATACAAATTTCCCTAAATCGTTTGTCAGATTTAACAGAAATGCTAATGGATCCAAAAGCAAATTCTAATCTATCCTAAATATCTGCTTATTATTTGTATTATGGTTGGGCTTGGGATTGCCACTTGAGAATCAGGGCTCAATTTCAATGCATTTCACACACAAAGACAATTTGGAGGATGTGCAGGTATTACTTTGCACTTTCTCAATTTTTATCTCATTATTTTAATCAACACCCTCCTCACAGGTAAACTCAAGTTCATTTAAGAGGAAAACACATTACCTAATTTAATGGCTATTGAAACCCAGATTTGCTGAAGCCAGAAACTGTCTCTCACACGTAGATTTTGAAGGAAAAAAGCTGTCATGAAGGTCAGGCTTTGCTCACGCTTCGTTTTGGTGAAAGCTCATGCTGGAAGGGGAGCAGAGCCAGATCTGGATGGGAAGAGTTTTTTCCCAGAGAGAGTGATCCCTCAGTGGAATGGTCTGCCCAGGGAGGTGGTGGAGTCGCCATCCCTGGAGGTGTTTAAGGTCAGACTGGATGAGGAGCTCAGTGACATGGTCTGGATGGTGGGAGGCTTGGATGGATGGAGCGTGGTGGGAATCACTTGGGAGTTGGACTCAATGATCCTGTGGGTCCCTTCCAACTCAGAACAACCTGTGAACTTGCAGAGAGCTGCCAATGACAGGTTGGCCATCCCACAGAGCACCTGCACCTCGTCCGTGTGGGTCCAGCACATCCCAACGTGGCACTAAAGACCTTGGCAGCACCTCTCCAAGGCTCAACCCAACACACCCCGGGAAGCTGCAATGGGCTGAACGTATCCTGGGGGGTTGTTCCCTACACACAACCTGGCTGGTTGTCCAAGAACCTTTTTAGGGCACAGCTTAAAGCAGGAGGGCAGCAGATCTTGGCCATCAGGGATGATCCAGTGCCAAAATCAACACGGTTGGCAACTTTGCCTCACGGATATTCACGATCCAAGAGCGCAATTCCCAAGAACGTGTTGTCAGTCCCATCGTCTTGGCCCAATATCAACTCCAGTAATTACACTGCTGCCTGTCCAATATTCTGCTGTCACCCCGAGGAGATGTGAGAGGCTTCTCATCCAGTCCCACGTTGCTTCACGGCCACGTCCACGTCCACCACCACAGCTTTCCAGGATTGTATTTTACACATAAACAGATTTGTGATTCTTACAGGGGTGAAAAGTGTAAGATACTGTTGATGTTGTTATTTAAAAAATGGTTTATTTGCCTCTGGAACCAGTCACCTTGAGACATCTTTTAATTTCATTCTCTTTCATGACTAAATTCGTACATTTAAATTATTTACCAAAGGTGAACTAGGTAGGTCTCTGTTTTGTCTTCTTTTTTATTTCACTAATAAAAGTAAAATATCTATAAAATGTGACTGTCTTCAGCTTTTCAACACCCAGCTTCAGGGAGTTCAAGCCCTTTCCAATCCAGCCAAGAGAGCTGGTTCCACAGGCAAACTAAAAACCTGCCTTTCTCAGTGGAACAGAACTCCTGTTTACAGCTGTATAGGGCATAAAAGAGGGTTTAAACTTGTGACATTTCCATGTGTGGAAGAGCTGCCACTCGCCCAGCACAGCATCTCACCTCGAGCTGGGACACCAGCGACATTACCTCAACTGTGAGAGCACCAGAGGGAAAGAATGGTGTTGTTACAACACTTTAAAAACCTCAAAAAAAAAAAATCAGAAAACAGAAGTTCCCTGGATGGGAAGGGACACCAATTCCCAGCCAGCTGTGCCTGCAATCCTGCTCCTCAAATATTTCTTGGTAGTGCCCAACTGACCAACTCCTGCCCATCGGAATCGTTCTTGGGAAAGACCTCTGAAAGGCACAGAGAAGGCACTGGGGTTTAACACTTCTAACAATTATTTTGTCACCATCAATCGCCTTTGTCTGCACTCCTTTCACTCCCTTCCCCCTCCCAAAGGGACCATTTGGAGTGTTTAAACAACTGTAATTTTAAACAGACACCCTTAAGCGTATTTTGCATTGAAATGTAGAAAGAATATCGAACAAAACAAGTCCAGCAAAAAAACAAGAACGAGGAAAGTTTGCACATGGGGAAGACTAATAAGGTGTGAAGAGAATGGTGACCTAAAGCCAAGAAGATGGGATAGTGGGAGTTAAATTATCAGAAAAATTGAATGTAAAAGGATTCAGAAGAAAATACAGTCTATGTAGCTGCAGTCTGGTGAATCTTCTGGGAAAAAACCCAACCCCCTCCCCACCAAAAAACCCCTGAACCAAACCAAAGGGAGCACACAGGAAGGAGGGATATTTTTTGTTTTGAAGTATGGAGGTCCTAATTTAATCTTAATCCACCCTGACATTTATCCTCATGGATAATTCAGTATACAAATTTAGGGCAGAAAAAGAATCTATAAAAAAATAATAAAATCAGAGGTGCTTGCAAGGGCAGCACCAGCAGAAATTGCCCTTGGGTAAAAATAGCTCCTCCTGCTTTGTGTCCCGCTCAGCTTCAGGCAACGCACCAAGATCCCAGGAAATACTTTTGATTTTCCCTTGTGCAATAATTTGTGGCTCTCATCCAGCCTCTGATTATGCTAATTGCATTGGATGGAATTTGTATGTGCTTTCCTTCGCTCTCGTCTCAGCTGAGCATACACAAGATGCATCTTTAATTTTTTTAACTCTTCGAAAATAAATATATAAGGCGACTTTCCTCCCCAAGGTTGGGTAAAAGTCAACCTTATTACCACCTCCGAACAGCAAATCTACAGCCTTTATTACTACCAAAACAAATAACCCTTTCTGTATTGATACGTTGCAGCAAAGCTGTTAAGTTGGTGTGAGGGGAATGTCACCATGTAGGAGTTTGCATAACACAGTCTGATCATGTCACCCAGACACAATTTCCTTTGCATTAAATTAAATCCATCGTCCTAAGTGCAACTTTAATAGAAACATACAGGGAAGTTGGCAAGATCAAAAGCCCTGCATCACTTTGCAAGGCACTCCGAACAAGGGAGACAAGGAGCTGTTGTAGAACTATTCCCATGGGTTAGCAAAAAAGCCCAGGACTTAAATGCCTGAATAAATGTCTTTTTTCTCCTTTTTTCCCATTAAAAAGCATCGAAACCCATTTGATTTCGCTGAGACAACACCAGATGACCTCACTGGCCTCAATCCAGGTTCCTCGAATGCCTTCAAGGTCCCCAAATGCAGCAGCGACTGGGTTATTTCATACCTCGTGAAGATCCTCTGAACCTCTAAATTATTCTTTCATTTTACTAACTGGAAGCTGAAGAAAAATGTAATGGGAAGAGTAGAAGACTTGCTTCCCCCTCCTGAATCAAACCAGGGCTGGCTCTTCATTCTTTATTCACTCTTCCACAGTTAAAGCCTCTCATTGCCTGAGTCCCTCCTCAAGACAGGGCAGGACAGGGCAGGGCAGGGCAGGACAGGAGAGCACACAATATGACAGGAGCTACAAAACAGGAGTTCCCTGAAATAACAGAATCACAGAATCACAGAATCAGTAAGGTTGGAAAAGACCATAGAGATCATCAAGTCCAACCTATCACCTATCACCCGTTACCTAATCTAATCTAGTCAAACCTGTTNAGGACAGGGCAGGACAGGAGAGCACACAGTATGACAGCAGCTACAAAACAGGAGTTCCCTAAAATAACAGAAACCCTTCTCTCCACCTCGTGTCTCTGCTGCTACCTACAGTCTTTGGGACTCTTCAGGCACAGTTGTTACCCACATGCAAAATTTTAATGAAGGGAAAACTTGGGCTGAATAGCAGATAAAATCATTTGTTGGGTAGTATATTTGAGGAGCAATGCATCATTCTAATCAGATCAGTCCATGGATATTTGCAACCTTCCAAAGAAGTGTTTAGCTGAATAAAACCAGACAGAAGGTTGGTTTAACACAACCTGCACAGGACAAGGAATAAATAGGACTTTATAGACTTAATAAACCCTTGTTAAGTGCCCACCAAATACACGGTGCAGAAGGCAGACATTAAAGCTGGCAATTAAAGACCCTCTTAAAGTTTAGTAAGCCTCTGAAAATATTTTACTATTTAACCAAATATTTCCCCTATTTCGGGGGGGGTTGAAGGATGATTTTTAGGTAGTGAAGTTCACAACAGCACAAGAGGACTTGGGATCACAATGTCTGAGTATTAACTGAAACCAGTTTGCCAGCTTAATTTACCCCACTATTTTGAGCAGAGTTTCTTTTAGAGATTCAAGACACATCCCCCCTCTAATCCCCGACTCCTGTTTGGAAGGAAACAGGTGTGATGAAATGCAGTGAAGATGATAAACCCACGCCACTCGAAAAGTGGCAAACGACATTTACTGGTCTCTCAGTTCCCATTTCGTGATTGATACAGACCCATAAACAAGAAAATAAGCGCTGTTAAAAATCTTCCCCGTGCAGTGGCCAGTGGGGCTTTAATGGTGGTTTGCCTGAGCTTATTAACAAGCCGTGGCAGTGAGCAGTCACCTCGTCGGAGCTCAGCCTGCGTGGAAGTCCTGAGCCTGTGTACTTTCAATTTTAGAGCACAACCATCACACGCTCCACAAACCAATGAAATTCCTAATAATACAAACCAATGATGTGTTAAATTGAGACACTTCTAGCCTGAATGCCAAAAAACTTCACTCTTGATTTAAAGGATCTGTGCTTACCTTTCTCTATCAATTTGCTGTTAATTTGCTGCCGTTGGAGCAATTTACAAAAAGGAGGGGGGAAAAGAAAAGGGGTAATATTTTATTTAATTTCTAATACCAATCCTGGTCATTTCCAATATACACTCGAAGGCCATTTATTGTACAAAATGCAATGTAGTCATTCAAGAGGAGTAATGGATGCATTGAGAAGTGTTGAGGGGGATGAAGCAAAAAGAAATCACTCTGCAAAATATCTGCATTTAGAAACAGGTGGAAATCCTCAGTTCTCAGAGAGGCAGAGACATTAACAAAAGTATAAACCACCGTTTGCCTATTTCAGCTGTATCAAGTGTTCTATACTCTGTTTATTATTTATCACAGGGTTTTGTTGCTGTGCTGGTTATCAGCCTATTGTAGCTTTACAGACAATCTGTATAAAACAGCATGAAAACGACCTACAAAAATGTGAAATTTTCCTCCCCCCCATTATTTCAACTCCTCAAGACAGCAGCTCACCACATGTTTATGGCTGTGCTTGTACTTTATACCAAAATCAGCCACACAGCGAAGTCTTTTCCCCCTCAGTGCCTTGTTCCCACTTCCTCCTGGTGTGCTCAGATAAATCACAGTGACCTTGCATGAATCACACTGACGTCACGCAGACCAGTCCCTGGAATAATTATGAAAATACTGGCCCATCTCTGTCTCCAGGGGCTCTCAAAAAGTCCCTTAAAACCTCTGCCACATCTTCACACAGGACGAGGAATGATTTTCAACTAAAAGGGAAGGGACTCAGATTAGATGTCAGGAAGAAACTCTTCACTTTGAGGGCTGTGAGGCACTGGCACAGGTTTGCCCAGAGAATCTGAAGAGACCTTCCCTGTCAGCAGCTCCTACTGACCTCCAGCTGCCTGGGTCTCACTCCCTTGCTCTGTGCCAAATCCAGTGCACAGTGGAGAGAAAGGGCCCCCAAAGACGAGCAGTTGGACTACTGGAGAGGTTCTTAAATAATTTTTGTCCTGTGGGGGCTAATTAAGTTGGAAGGGTCACCTCGAGGCCCTCTGGTCCAACCTGCTGCTCAAAGCAGGCCAAGCTCAAAGACAGATCCAGCTGCTCAGGGCTTTGCGCAGTGGAGTCTGGAATATCTCCAAGGATGGAGGTGCTACACCTTCTTTAGACAGCCGATGTTTGACAACCTCATTTTGTCCTTAATTTCCAACTGGACGTTCCACTGCTGAGATTTGTCAGGGCTTGATGAGCTCCCTGATTTCCAAGAATGTAACACTCAGGTAATTTGTGGCTGTGAATATCAAGGGTGAGTTTAGGTGACCTTACCTGATCTTTCACGAGTTTTAGATTCTCTACAGTTCCATTGAAGGCCAAACCTTCCTTCAGAAACACAAAGACTTAGAGGAAAACCAAAACCAGGCACTGGCTGCGAAGTCTCACCATACCTAATACTCTCCTCTTTCTTTTTTTTTAATTTTTTCTTTTTAATTGAACACCACCAAATGACTTTTTACAGGTAGAAAGGTGATGCTGATTGTCTACTGTAAACTTTGATTTAACAGGTTTAACTGCACGCTCTGCCTCCAGCGAAATGCTGAGATTTTTCACAAGCTTCAGCCTTCCAGATGTCAGCATTTGTGTTCTGACACACATCATGACAGATGAAAGTTTAGTCACAGAAGAATAAACCTCTAAGTGATTTTAGTTACGTTGTGAACGACAAGATTTGCCCCTAAAAGGTTTCCCTGTTATAAAAATAATATCAATTAAAATGCAGAGAAACTAACTTTGGAACACTCCCAGGGATGGTGATTTTACCACTTCCAATGCCTGACCATCCTTTCAGTGAAGGAATTTCTCCTGATATCCCATCCAAACCTCCACTGGTGAGGCCATTTCTTCTCATCCTGTTCCTTGTTATCTGGGAGAAGGGACTGGCCCCCAATCTCCTCTCAGGCACTTGTAGACAAGGTCACCTCTGAGCCTCCTTTGCTCCAGAATTTCAAAGTCACTTTGAAATAAAAGATCAACCATGGATATTAATGAAAAAAGGGAAAAAAACCACCCTTAACATTGTTTAAATGTTTTCAAACAGTGACCTGCCTCATAAGAGCTCTTGCTCCAATGTTGCCATCCCTCTGCTCTTCCAGAAAATGCCCTCAAACAAAATCCTCTTGTTTTCCCGTCGAGGTGAGAAGACCTCAGGCACATGGCAAGTTCATAAATACCTTTTAGCTACTTTTGAAGTCACCAGTCCTGGCTAAATTGTCTGCTCTAAAAGGTAAAAGCAGAAGTTAACACCAGCTCTAGCGACATAAATTCGTTTGATCTCAACGACTGTAAACACAAAGTACTTTCTAATCCTTTAGTCACTTTTTAAATACTTCTGGAGGACATTTAAAAGCTTTAGTCTCCACGCAGTTTTTACCACAAGACTGATTTTTTCCCACCACAGACGCTCAACGGCAGCATCACCGTCATTTTCGAAAACGTAAACTCTCGAAATGTGAGCTGCTGTTAAATCCTAAAAGTGGCGTTTGCAGAAGTTCACCCTCATTTACAGATCCTGAAAAGGAGATGTGTAGGCTCATGGAAGTGACACAAAATCAAACCTCGAACCAAACACATCGTGGGTTCTCATTAGAGGCCTAACGAGCGACGAGGCCGCAGCGCTGGCACACTGTGATCTGGAGAGTCAGAAAATGATGAATTTTAGTGAGTTGTTAGGTGAGGGCACGGAGATTGAGAGATATTAGTGAAAATTTAGTGATTTTTTAAAGTGAATTTTACAAGAATTAGTAGATCTTGAAATCGTTCAAGAGGCCTGAGAGTTAATGTTGACAGTTAAGGGCAGACAGTTTATGCAGTTTGCAACCAAAGACTCTTTCAAAGCCCCAAATTCTTCCCCGTAGCCATTTCAGTGACTTCAAGGGAGCTATTTCTATTTTTCATATTTTTATTTCGATAAAATGGCCACCTTGCCAGAATTGATTCCGGCAGATGCTTTAGCAATTACAAAATCACTTAACTAATTATCTCAAATACCTCTCTGGCCGTCTCCACGATGATCAACACCTCAAACTAAATTATCCTGAATAAACTGCAGTGGGGATTGTACAAAAACCTTGGCTTTGGGAGAGACAGGATGGAAGTCAGTACTTGGCACTTAATGTCATCAGCATTACAACGATTCAGCCGGAGTATATATAATTTTGTTGCTGACCTTACATTATTATATAATTAAGGTAATTTAAGTAATTACTTGCTAAAAAGACTAATTTTGTTCATCAACGTAAAGACTCTCAAAGCACAGCAATATGAGAGAATTAGATTCCAATGCAGCAATTTGGGGAGAATTAGAACCTCCAGTGAATAAAGTGAAACGGGAGGAAGCAGTGAAAGAGAAGGAAGGGCAGGAAAAGTCCATGAAACTTGGTTACTACTCTTTGTTCTGACACAGACATCCCCTGGAACTACCCACTACTCTAAACACAGTTAAAATTTTCTTGTCGCATATAAAATTCCCACCCTGAGACTTGAAACTGTAAATTTAAATTTAATATGGCGCTAAAACTTTCCCAAGCCAGACAAGCAAAAATCTTTCCTTAGGGATGTCTGCAATCAGGAGCGACTTTTCTGGAGACAATTTTGCCTCTCCCCTTCAAAACAGGATTATCCCAGAAGATCCCAACAAATTAACTCTTTAATTGAGTCCACTGAGCATGCAGCAACCTCAGTTATTTGTGGAGGAGCCATAAGCTCGTCCATAAAAACAGCCCATCTCATTCCTGCACAATAAGGTAATTTTACACTGCAGAGTTTCTCCTCTGAAGAATGTCTTATTATAAATGATCACTGGTGTCTTCTGCAGACTTATCAAGGATTAAAAGGACGGCTCTGATGTCAAAGGTAGGATACATTTGAGAAACGGCAAGTGAAGTTTTTTGGGGTTATTGTCAATCCATTATTCCTTTCACAGGTGATAACCTCCTTGTCTACCTGTGTTCAGACACTTATTAAACTTTTTCTCCCTTTAAACTTAGTAAAAAAAGATAATTCCTGTAGCAGAAAATAATTCCTCCAGCTTTAAACCTTGCTGGAGGTTTGCCCCTGATGCTATTTTGAACTGGACGATGAGATGCATCTGCTTTTATGACCCCAGGAAGGTTCTGTTACGAGTAATCAATATTTTGTTTGTCTAATAACTAAGGAATTGCCTGAGCACATAACTGAGGACTTAAATATTTGGCAGGGCTATGAAACATGTTAATTAAAATTTTAACTTACAAGGAACCTACAGAAGAAGAGACACTTAGAAGAGACTATTTTAGTACTCCAAGAAAGTGTGCCAGGTTAATAATATTAAGTTTCAAAGTACTTTATCTGTAAAGCCAGGAGACTTTGACATATACAATCTATATTTTTAATGCAAGTGAGAGAACTTTCCAGCACTCTTAAGAATGCCCAGCTTAAGAATTTACAAGAGCTTTATTCTTATTTTTTGACACCTTTTTATATTAAGAAAGGAAAAAAAACCCCAAAACCAGATTTATGATTAATAACTTTGTTTGCTCGCTTGCGTCAGGTTTTCCTCCAGGGCATGGTAAGAATCTTTCCAGTCTGACACTAATAGGACTGTCATGTCCCTGAAATTGTGAGGCATAAACAATGACCTGTAATTCACTCCACGGCTTCCTAAGGGGCCTCCTCAAAGGCTACATCATTTGCTTTCCGACTCTAAAACTCTGTTATATCTACCAACACTAAAAATTATACAAGGGGGACTTCATCAAAACAATGGGAAAACCCCCCTTAATAATTCTTTATAATGGGGGGTATAGACTAAAGGGACACCCAGAGTTTGTGGGAGCTGTGAAAGGGAACATTCAAGTGGGAGATGAGGGGAAGGGTGTGACATTAAAAACCCTCTTTATGTTGGCCAAACCGGTTATGAAGGAATAAAATGTATCACAGGCTGCAGAGATATTTAAAGGTAAAAGGAAAAGCATTGACTGGCTTGAAGAGGGTTGATCTCCAAATGGTTTTATTTGGAAAAAATGGACCTGGGATCTTTTCCTTCCACCCTCAAATGATTTATGGCAATTTTAACATTTGTGTGAAATGGAACTTTTTCTTTTTCCCGTAAGTTAGAGAAGGAAATGTATTTGTTTTAATTGTCTGCTTGTGAAGCAGCATTACAATAAATTACAATTATATCTATTTCTCTGTGCATCAGTGTCACCATCTAAGGAACATGGAAACCTTCCAGATCCTGTCTGGAAAGCTCCATCCTTTCATGCCTGAATGAAGAACTCAAGAGGTTTGAGAAATACACTCTGTAAATGACAGGCAGCATTAAAGGGAAAATGAAAACAATTCTGTAAACCTCTGGCAGGCCCAGGTTTTTCAGTGTGAACATTAATGTGCTCATCATTCTTCAGAACTGAGCCACTTCCAGAGAGGAAGTTTCAAAAATAAAATACACTGAGCAGGATGAAATATTTTTCAGCCATGAAATATTTCCATTGCGCCTCACAACTCGGGAAATCTGCCGGGTGAAAAACGCATTTCCGGGAGTAAAATAAAATAACATGACAATGTTAGAAAATGATTGCTGTAAAATATTTACTCCCATCCCTGAGAATTTACTCCCAGCCCCTGCTGTCCTTGGGGGGAATAAATTTGATAACCATTCTAACAGGTAATTTGAGCAAAAGGTGCATCATTTCCACCAGTGTGGAATCTCCATGACATACAGCTGCTGATGCTGAGGGTTTTTCAGCTAATTCTGTGTTCTGCAATTGACCTGCAGCTTCTTTACTTCTGGAGCTATCAGCATCCTCTCCGTGGCTTCAAGGCTATTTCCCCAAATTGTCCCTTTTATAACATTAGTCTACGAAGTCTGGCATGAAATAAAACCCTGACAAGCAATCAAAGTTATTTTCTGAAGGAGTTTCCCCAGAGAATCAGGTCAAAAGCCTCCTTCCAGACTTGAACACTTGGAAGACATGAAAGAAAGCTTTGTTTTAGAAGCTCAGATGTCTACACACAAAGTTGATAATTGTTTTCTCTCTTTTTTTTTTCCCTGTTTATTGCTTTTGAAGAAATTCAGTTCGAGACCCAGGATGCATCAAAGAAAAAAATGTGTATTTGGATGAGCTTTGTTTGATGACAAGAGTTTTTCCTTCTTAAGCCATCAAAACAGCCTGGAGTGAGAAGGTAGCAGAAAATTCTCTGGAAAAAAGAGCACCAAGCATCACTGAGGACAGTCCCAGGGCACACAGACTCCCAGCTTTCATGTTCTCCCTGGATGTCACACATGTGAAGAGCCAAGGTGCCCCGTCCCAAACTCATCCAGCCAATATCAACATGCCCCTTTGACTTGAGACCAGCTCCGGATAAGCCCTCAAAGATTTCAGGCCTAATGAGCCAGAGCTTTTCCAGCCTAATTTGGCTAATCTTCCAGGTGCGGGTGGTGGAGGGTGGTTTCAAACGCAGGTCTGAGCTCTGTGTGTTGCTTGCTCCTGTCACAGAAGACACTTTGGTCAGACAGGGATGGCTTTTCCTGCATTCCTCATCACAGTGCAAAGTCATTTATGGGAAACCAACACGTATTTACCCACCCAACTCTTGATTTGAGTGGTTTGCACTCAAAGCTCTTAGTTTTGTTGTCTTATTTTGTTTTTCCTTTCGAGAGATAATCTCCATTAATCACATTCACTCCTGTTCACCGTGTTATTTATCTTAGGAAAGTCCTTTATGCTCCTGTGTGAATTCCAATTGTTATGGCTCACTTTAATTTCCTTTAAGGCCCTTGGCCACTTATTCTGTTGGAGCATTGCTGGTGCCACTTAATAAAAGTTTTTTTATGCAGATTCATGAAGGTTCTGCACCCCACTTTTGATCCTCTGAATAAACAGCACCACACAATCTGATATATTTACACAGTCAAATACAAGAAAGACGACATGGGCAAAGTCGTGCTTAACTCCAGTATGCACCACAAACAAAAGAAATTAATTTGGGATATGTGTCTAGCCATTTAAATTTATTTTCCTTCTGGGCTGTTTGGATGCTTATCTGTGCTGGTGTTGAGGTACACACATCTACCACATGGCCACATATTTAGTCCAGATAAATCTTCTTATACCTGGGAAAGCTTCGTCAGAAGCACATTATAAATAACAACATTCTCCAGCAAAGAAAGATGCTTCTCAAACCCATCTCAAGTCACCCTCAGAGGGTTTGATCTCAGCACTGCTTCTGAGGAATACTGATGTCTGAAAATGGTACTGTCTGACAATACCAACAGCAATTTCAAGTGTTTCCTCATGTGTAATTTCTTTTTCCACAGTTTATCATATCAAAACAGTTTGAAGAGAGATAATAGCCATGACTTTTCTATTTAACCAAACTCTTGTTTTCTCTCGTTTATTTGTTGCCTCTAATCACGACACAATGAAGTCAAGTATTTGGGAACAGGCCCTTCCTTTCACTGCGTGTAACATCATTAAGGGGCTGTGTGATTTGGATTTCCATGTCTGAATAGAAAATAATTAGGAAATATGATTCACGCATTTTACATCTGGGAAAGCTGTGGGGATAAATTCTGCCTTTTTTTCTGTGTGCGGTGAGAGAAAAATTAAACGGGTGGGGGGCTCGAAGGCGGCCTAGAAAGCTGCGCCCAAACATCCAGGGGTGCTGCAAGACTAAACCTGAGGGAGCTAAGAAAGGCACTCCTGTTTCTGACAGGCCACACAGGGGCTTTTGGTGGAAATGTCACAGGATCACAGAGTGGTTTGGCCTGGAAAGGCCTTAAAGGCCATTTATTTCCAACACCTTCCACTAGGCCAGGCCGCTCAGGCCCAGCCCGGCCTCGAACACTTCCAGGGACGAGGCATCCAGACCCTCCCTAGGCATTGCCCAGAGGATAAACAGGGTCGTACTTTTTCAGTTTTCAGGGGTAAAAGCTGTAAGATTTGAACCCCCACCTTTTTGCCACTTTTGCCTGTGTGTGAGGACGCAGTCAGAAGACTGAGGCAGTGCTGAGGAGCACCTGCTCCTGATTTAAATGTGTGCCACTTCAAAGCCTACATTGACGTTCTCCAAATTGACACACTGTTACAGGTGCCTCAGACCAGAAAAGTGAATGTATTTCCCTTGTTCTCTGGCAGAGGCCAAATTCAATTCAGTGTGTTCCCTGTGCTCTTTGACCGCTAAAGCCACCTTGCATGGGAGGGAAAAAAGTGTCCCCGCACGGGACAAAAAAAATCACACCTCAACTCCCTGAGATTTCATCAGAGGGAAGAAGATCACAGCACTACTGAAGGGAACTTAAGTGTCAGAGTCAGATAGAAAAGATCCCTCTTTGGGAGCCTTCAAAGCATCTGTTTCCCTCCAGTGACTCTATAAGGAATTTATTCGCTTATTTTACAGGGGCATCTTCAGCAGACACCCCAAAATTGGGTGCAAATCAGGCATCTACATTGCTGCCTGACTTGGCCTAGAGAGATGCAAGAGACTGAATGAAACAGCCTGAAGGCTGTACATGATACATGCATACAGGAACATGCAAATAATGAATGCTGCGGTTAGATGCACCAACCCCTAAGACAAAACAAAACAGGAACGCCCCGATTTGGGGCTGGAAATCTCTCCCTGCATCCTGCAGCTGATATTTGTTCAGTCCAGATGAAAGAGAAGGGTTTGAAGTTGGGGAATCTGCCTTGCTCAGCCCCAGTGCTGCTGATTTCCTAAGACAGATCCAAAGACAGACGCTGGAGTAGGAGGGGAGGAACTTGCCTCAAGGCCACTGAAATGTTCTCAGTAATAGGTTAAAAATGTGAAGCATTTCAAGTGTCTGATGTTCCTCTTGATATTCTCCAGGCGGTTTCCCAAATCAGCTTCCAATTTTAGTCACTCTCTGCTTTAGAACAAGCAGCGCCACGAATGATTAAAAGAAACAACAACAAAAAATAAACACACCCCCAGATGGTAACTATTATCTGAGCCAGAAAATAGAGACAAATACTTCCACTTAGGGCAAACTAACATATTGTATTATATCTCTATGATGTACTGCAGTGGGGTATGATTTACATTAAAACTCGTGAATGAGGGATTTAACTTATGGCCTTTCTCCACGAATTACAACAACAAACAAGAGCAGGAAAATCAGGCCTAATAACAACATGCATCCCAACACAATTTGTTGGGTTATTTCTAGAGCAAGGCCACAGATAAAATATTTGTCAGTGCAGTTTTGTAATAGCACTCTAGAAAATGTGGGACTGCAAGTTACCCTGAGAGGAAGAATGACACGGCACGTGGATTCTGATGGTTTGAGTTTTCTCCTCCCTAAGTGACATGCCAGAGCCAAGCTCATCTGTATGCACCAATATTCTCTAAATAATAAAAAAAAAGGGATAATGTTTCCTCTCCTGACGGACGTGCACTCAGCTTCATCCACACTGTGATTCAGCAGCTCTGCAAGGATGTAAAAATATCCTGCTTAAATCTGCTAGGAACAATCACTGAGATCGTGGAACTTCTCCCTGCTGAAGGTGTGCCTGCCTGAGAACTCCACACTGGGAGGGGAATGATGAGAACCGACATCGAGCTGGTTGTGTCTCTCCAAAGCCTTGGGGGAGATTCTCCACTCAGTAAGTCATCCTTGAAATGAAGATGGTAAGAAGAAGAGAAGAGTGAACAAAGTAGAAAACATGTTGACACTTATTTAGAACACTCAGGATGAGTGTGTCAGAGACCGGTGGGGCCGCTCTGCTTGGGGAAACACTCGGGATAGCTCCTATTCCTTTGAAATCTGTGGGATGTGTGCTCACTGCCAAAGGGAAATGAGGAAAACCACAATGAAACAGAGATAACAGCATTGTGAGAGCGATGACAGCAGGGAAATGCCAGAGCAAACACCATTGGGGAGCAGGACACGTCAAGGAGAGGTGGGACATGGTGTCACTGTGGTTTGTTCTGTGGCAAAGGAGAGATCAAGGTTTGCAGTGCTCGGGGTCAGGCAGTAATGAGGGGGGAAGCAAAGCCACAGAAGTGACTCACACTCTCCTGTGAACACTGGAACCTCTCACAGATTCCACAGTGCCAAATCTGTACCCAGCAATTACCCTGCAGATCAATTTCTCCCTCATTTGCAGCTGCCTGATATGCCTTTAGTAACTGCAGCTATCCCTGACTTAAAATAGAGAAGGCAGAGGTTTTCCTTGCCACCGGTTTTGGCGTTCTGTCCTTTCTGGATTAAATGAATCACAGTGTTTACTACAATCTCCCATTGCCGTGCCCTGTCTCCCACCCCAGCTGGCAGTGGGCAGGATACCCAGCACTCTGCCCAGTTCACCCACAGTTGGTGTTAAGGGAGGACATAACACCTGAAACGAGATGGAAAACACACGTTTCCTCCCACTGCCAAGGCAAGATTTGGAAGAGGATTCAGAAGAAGAGCAACAAAGCTGCAGCACTGAACTGCCAGCTACACACGTGCAAGGATTTAAAGTGTCAAAGAGCTGAAGAAGAGCAAACAGAAAGAAGAAAGATCTGAAAGAGTGATGGTAACACGATTTCAGAAATGCCTGATGCAACTGAGAAGAGCAAGGAGGATTTAATGCACCTTAAAACCCTTGTTGGTGCTATATAAATGTCTCGTTCTGCTCCACTCTGGTGTTACTCCAGGGTCAAGTATATTCAGTGTCCTTTATAATCAAGCTGTCAATATACAGCTCTGGTGCTGTACATTGATTTTGTGCCACAAGAAGGAGGAAGTTATCCCTTTGTGTTCAGCAGTGTCACAGTCACTTAATATTTCTTAGCTCGCAGTATTTGGTATCTCCACAGAGAGCAGGGCACCTGCCCAGCCCCACACATTTTACCTGCAGTTTCTGGGCAAACATGTTGACACTTATTTAGAAGCAATGGGAAATCTGTGAGGTCACAGTTTGTACCAATAAAGTAATTACAGAAACTTCTGTGAACTTAAGGGGCAAGAAAAAAGCCCTGAAGTCCTATAAAGGAAGATACAAAAATGCAGCATTTAAAATAAAAAAGCTGTTCAGAGAAGATGCGACAGTAACAATAATATTTAGCACTTATATAGTTCTGTCTCTCTAAATTACTCCCAAATGTCCCAGGAGAGATCAGACTCAGCCTCGGAGAGGCTTTGTGAAGTAAAGTAAAGGGAGTTATATGACTTGCCAAAGCCAGCCTATAACACAGCCAAGAAAATTTGCGCTTTCAGAACCATTTCTAAGCACTAAGCAGGTTGTTTTCTTGCCAATTTCCCCGTGTCTTTTTAGCGATGAGCAGGGATGATACAAGGGCTCTTCTACCTGAACTCACAGCTACTTAAACTGCAAATGAAAGCCCATAATGCTCCTTCCACGGAAATCTAAATGTTAGAAAAAAGCAGATGTTGTCAGAGCAGCTCTACGAGCACAAAAAATCCCATCATCATAATTGTCAGGTGTATTTCTTGACTCCGTGTTCAGATGGTGTTTGGCAAGAAGGATGTTACCAATTACAGGAAGATGAATTCAGCAGGAAAGGAGGAGCAGGGCTGAGCCAACGCTCTCCCATTACAGGCTGAGATTGATTTGGGAAGGTATCAGCCCAGCCTGTGAGGAATTATCTGGGAATGGAGTAAGTGGGAAGCTGGAAGGAGCTCAGAGGTGGTACCCACAGACAGAGCCTGCCCCATGAACACAGTGGATGATCATGGTGGAATGGTTTGGGATGGAATCCAGTTCCAATCCCACCTTCCACTATCCCAGGTTGCTCAGAGCTCCATCCTGGCCTCAAACAGCTCCAGGGATGGGGAGTCCTCTCTGGGCAAACCATGTGCCAGTGCCTCACCACCCTTATAAGAAAGAGTTCCTTCTTTATATCCAATCTAGACCTGCTCTCCTGCAGCCTAAAGCCATTCCTCCCTGCATTACCACTACAAGTTTTCAAAGGTCTCCTGAGAAGACAAGTCAAACCTTACCAAGGAGCACAACCCAGTGCTGTCACCACACACACTTCCCTACCAGCTGACTTAGAGCTGCTATTTCAGTCTTGCTTCCCAGCCAGCAAACATTCCCCATTCCCATTTGTGCATCTGGGAGGTTGTTTCCTTCCTACCTGCACTCCGACACACAGAACTGCACTGCACTGACAAACCAGGTGTCCCTGTTTTCTCCAGCCCCTCCTCTGCTCCCCAAGCATCTCGGGCTGCCCTCTCAGCCTCCTTGGTTTAACTCAAGAAGATGTTACGTGTGATCATGTCATAAAACCGTCTGCAACTCCCAACATCCCACCTTCACCATTTCCTTCTCACCTGTCGGCGAGTGCCTGACACCCTTAATTAGGCACAATTAATTGGGCTTCTGCTCCGACAGCAAAGCCCCAGTGAAGTGTCTTTAAATTACTTGCAGCGAAAAATGTCTTACTGCACTCCATACTTGCTTTTTGGTAGCCTGCAAACCTCTCCTTGCCAACACCACCTCGAGGGAACTGGCTGACTCACACAGGATCCTCCGGCTCTCTATTTGTCACGGGTGGTTCCAAAACAGACAGGAAAACTTCTTGAACAAGACCCACAAAAAAAGATCCATCTCCCCCAACAAGATCCAGCTGAGCTGGTCCAAGGGATTACAAGGCATTTCAGAGACATTGAATTGGGAATACATCTACATGTATTTCCCACAACAGGACCACACACACGGGGTATGTGACTTCTCCGACTACCAACTACTGACAGGCATTTCAAGCTGCTTTTCCTGGGGCTGTCACGTTCAGAACAGGAGGATGCTCATCCCCAGGTGCCAAGTTATCCATCGCACCCTCCCCCAGCACATTTCACGCAGCTCTCTGGCCCAAGATGCAGTTTTGATCACCTTTCATTAGGCATTTCCACTGATCCCCACGCAGGCTGAGTGGCACATTAAAACTACTTTTTAATGTCTCACTATTAAACTTGCTTTCAATATCAAACAAAACATTAAAGGCCCATTATTTCCCCATACCAGCTAAAGACTTTTTAATGAGATTAATTACAAGAGAAGAAGGCACTTTTCAGAAGATCAGTTGAATAACACCAGGCTTAATGTTTAGCAACTTTAAATAGCATCTAATAGATCTGATGTTATTTGAAAACAAAGCCTGTGAATATTTATTGTATTTCAGGTTGTGGAACTGAACACATTTTCCTGTTACATGCCTGTTAGAGCTCTACAGCTTTTATTAGGCCTTTAAGACAAATCTATATGCATCATGAATGGGAAATAATCTGGCAGAAACACGTAAATAAAGTGTCCCCCATGAGCTATACATAAAATCTGAGATTTTATGGTATTTTATGATCTGAGATGTCACAGTGACCTTAGTCTAAGGACAGTGCCACAGCTGACCAGCCCCTAAATTAAAATCCAGCCCAGCAAATATATTTTTCAAATGTCCTCCTGATTCTGAAAAAAAAATAAATCTATCAGTCTTCCAAAGCAAGGGCTTCAAGATTATTGAAGTGCCAACTACAATTTATGCCCAAGACAACTTGGTGGCCTTCTCTCATGTCACAGGCTGCCACTTGTCCTTCAGGGGCCCCCCAGTTCATTCTGATTGAGGTCAGGTCTTTTCACTCCAAGGACTCTGACCATCCTTTCCCAGCTTCTTGCTGCTTTCTTCTCCAAAAATTTCCACAATACTGTTCATACCTAAAACACACCATTTTGATTTATTTTACTGGGCAAAACCCCCTTAGAAAAAGTGGCATTATAGGCCACTGAGTCTTTTCCATTGGAAGAAACTCCACCCTTCCCAGGAAGATTCCCCACAGGGAATCTGGAGTGGATTTTTAGGCTGATTTTGTGCAAGGGGAGCTCTCACCCCCTGAAGAACACAACTGCAAAAGCTTAATGGGAGCACAGCAAAACATTTTAAAATGCAGGGAAGGAAGAAAAGAAGGAAGGAGAGACAGTCCTCAGCTGTGAAAAGTTTTGGGGTTATTTTCCAATTTTACCACGGGATGCAGCAGAGGAATCTGGGACTATGATTTATTGAGAAGTGTCCCATGTGCACAGTCGGGCTCTGCAAACAAATGACACAGTGTCTGCTCCAAGCTGAGACACAAACAGTTTGACATCTGAATACACCAGAGAAAAGCTCTCTGTGAAGTGGTGTGGATATTTTCAGAGATCATTGCTGGAAGTCTTGAGGGAAACAGGGTGTTTGCAGGCAGAAGGTGTTTCATAGAGAGAGGCATTTCTGGCTGAATGCATAATGCAAAGGAATTTCAACAGCAAACAGGGACACAAAATGGGCAGGTAGCAGACAGAGTTTGGGAGAAAAAATGAAAAATGTGAGTATGAAATTGTTAACAGAAGGAAGTCAGGAAAGAAACTACTAAAAGGAACCATGAGCAGAGGGCAGAATTGAATGAGACACTGGAGAAGTCAGTGGTGGGTGATGCTGACCATGGAGTTTGATTCAGATCTGATGTCACCCGTGAGCCAAGTGGGTGATGGGTGACATCATGCCAAGACCCTCCTGGCAATGGGGGTTGAAGCTGTAACGACCATGGACAGGGGATCACACAGGAACATCCCACCAACAGCCTGAGACCAGGATCTCATTGACATCATCATCCATAATTCAACATGGCTTGTGAGTCCTCCATCACCACCTGGCCCCCAGCAGGGATTTCTATCATGAGGCACTTTGACAGCCATCAGGAGGTTGAACACTGCCACAAATTGTCAGCTCCTCAATGTCCAAGTCAGATCACCCACTTTGATCTGAGAAAAGCTCTTTGTACAGTTACTTCTTTGCAGTAAACTCTTGGTCAACCTTCTGAAAAGTAAATCCCAGAGGGTGCAGGGAAGTGGGGTCACTCCTTTGCCATCCACCCCCAGCCAGAGGAGCCACTACTCACAGGGTGTACTCTGGACATCCTGATCTCTAACCCCATAAAACTAAAGCACAGGAGAAGAGAATGGGAAATCCTCTCAGCACATGAACTCCTTGAAAATGGACATCGTAGTTCCCATTTGAATTTGCCCAGTGTTTTTATCAGCCATACTGCACACAAATGTGTTTTATTGGAGAAATGCAGTGCAAACAATTAGCTAAATAATATTTAACATGGCAATAAATGATTACAGAGAAGAGGAGCTCTCCCAATATATGCACAGCACTGCTTGTTCCTCATTTTGCAATTGGAAGTGGAGAACATTCTTCCGAGAACAGGGAAAAGTCCTTCATTCCCTTGCATTTTGGGGCTTATTCTGGCCTGTGGAAAACATGCCCAAAGAGCTCGGTCAAACTAATACTTTTAAGCCTTTTCTGATGCTGCTCAGGTGCTGCCTTTGCCGACCTCAAAAAATCCCTTCGTGCATCATTCACAACTAACAGCTGTCCATTGCAAAAGGTGGGGGGCACATCGTCCTGGCTACACACTCTTGCCATCCCACAGCAGGGCTGTATTTACAGGGCAAACTCAGCCAGCGCTGGAGGTGACAAAGAAGGGGACACACTGCCTGGTTCTCAGCCTGCTCTCAGGTCATTTGAGTCCTCTCCTCGAGCACACCACGATAACTTCAAACTGTGGCCACCGCTGCTGGCACGGAGAATTAAGTACATAAACAACATTTGCTGTGATAGTGTTATAATGCACGTACGTTCTTACCAGGGAATTGGAAACTGAAGCTGCTGTTTTCTTTAGCAGCAGAGGTAGAAAGCCAAGACAGCACCAAGATAGGAGGTGGGAGTTAGAAGGGAAAAAAGAACAGGGTTTTTACACTTACTGCAGAGTGCCTACAGTATCATACAATAATAAGCTGAAAATACAGACTTTATTTCCCTTTGGAATTCCAACGCTTGCACATCAATAGGGCATCTCTAATATCTAAGTAATAAGCAGAGCTGCTCCGTAAGGACACTATTGAAACTCAAATTCCCTCAATACAATTTCAGATTGAGAGTGTGAGCTTGGGGAAAGAGAACTTTATTACATTTCATAAGGCATTTTCTGAATTTAAAGCTAAAACCACAACCTCCGGCAGTTTAAATCTGCATTCCTTTGTCTGACACACCGGACGAAGTAAAAATGCTTTTATTGTATCTGCAGACCTTGAACATCACACTGAAGAGTTCTGAGGACAAAGACTGTGCAATATATAGGTATAATGGCATGCTTTGGCAAAACCCATTTGCTGCAGAGCTTGAAAAAACCAGGTCCAGCACAATTTTCTGTCCATTAGGTTATGTGATATGTTAGTGAGCTGCACCAATGAAATGAATGCCCACAGTGCAGCAAATGAAGAGTTAATGTTTTTTTATTTGTCCCCAGATTAGTGCAGTATTTCTGTATCTTCCCAAAGTTTAAGGTCAGCCCAAGTGAGGAGTTCAAAGCAAATAAACTGCCTAATGAAACAGCAGATGTCACTTATTCTCTAAATAAATAAATACTATTGCATTTCCAACCACCACCTCCAACTGCACCAAAACTCTTGTTTGTTTATGGTATCCCTGGTTCAAACGGCAGAACCTCCAGATCCCATTTAAAATGCTGAAGAGGTCACTCAGGATTGTTGACTGAAGGCAGATCAAACCATAAAAGAGACTTTGTAATGAAATAAATATTTACTAATCAGATTATCTACCCCGAGCAACAATCTCTGCTGGTAGGCTGCCATTTATTACGCTTTCAATCAACCCCGTGGCTTCTAATAAGCTGCTTTTTCATGTTTTTTCTTAATATAGAACTGCTTGTCATTCAGAGTTCCACAAAGAGCTGCTGTGCCCCGGGGGTGAGACGAAGGCTGTCGGTGACACCACGGAGGGATTAAAGGTCCTGCACAAAAACCAGGCTCCAAAATAATCTGCTGGGTCGTTTTAGAGATGCAAAAGTGGAGGGGAAAAAAAAAGACAAAAAAAAAAAATACTGTGTTGAGAGACTCCTTTCACCTGTGCAAGGATGAAAGTGTTATTATCCACGGATGAAAGTGTTATTACCCACACGAGGGCAGGGACGGGCTGTTAATTAGGAAAACGAGGAAGGAAAAGGTTTCATGAGGTGCCTGGGTAACGATCCAGGTGCTGCCATACACTGAGAAAAATGAGCCCTGGCAGAGCTGGGGGAGATGGATCACCAGGAACACCCGAAACACACACATACAGCCTCGGCAGTACAATTCACATGCCTGCACTCAGGAAACGGGCAGTGGGATAAATAACGGCATATCTTTAGGATTATTGCTGCAAGAAAATGCTCGGTATTGGTACCACCCCCGCAGGAAATGCACCTGCCCATGACTTGGCTGCTGGGTTGACTTCCGAGAACAGGCCACCTGAAAGTGTCTGAAGAAAAATACCGGGAAAATACCCCCCACCACAACAAACTCCTCCCTGGCCTGATAATTTACTATTTCAAGCATCCACGACCCGGAGTTTCACACCAATTTCCTGCATTTTTCCATCCCCAGTGTGAGGGTTTGAACCCTGCCCCAGGCAGGCGCCAGGCCTCAGCCACGGCCCCAACTCAGCGCCATGGGTGTCAAAAACCCCACATCAAAAAAACCTCATCGGAGCTTAATCCGCCCTATCAGAAGGGCCTGACAAAATTAGAAATAGGAGTTTGTGATTTTAATGAGTCACTGACATCTGCTGCTTATTCTTAGTTTCCCCTGCTCTGACATCACGGCCCACGTGGTTTTATTTGGGGACTGGCTCAATTCTCCAGATTACTTTTGACAGCATTTCTCCTCATTAATTATTTAATAATAACTTCTGCTTACCAAGCACATTTCAGCGCAGCTAACTAAACTAAAAGCATGTCCTAATCCTTAATGAAGCCCCCAAATGCCCCTCCTGGGAGGCAAGGTAAGTATCATCATCATTTTCTGGATGGGAAAGCAGATATTAAGTCATTTGCCAAGGTCATGCAGCCTATCTGCGCCACAGGTTGGGAATTAAGAGCTCTCGGGAGCCCAGACTATCTGTCCCCGGGTGTAAGCAACGATCTTAACCAGCTCAGGCTCCTCCAGACCCCGAGCAGAGGCACAAAGAAGGTCCTGCAGCAGGGTCACCTCGTCGTGGCAAGGCTGTGAGTCCCCACAGTTGGCCAGTGACAACTTTCATTATCACAAAATTCTTAAAACAAAGCACTCAGTGCTCTGCTTGGGAGCCTGAAGGTCTTGAGATTTTAATTCCTTCGTTTCTCAGCCTCTTTTCCACCCCATGTTTTTAACAATGATGCTATTTAACACATGCCAGTATGAATAAGTTTATTCTTTATTCTGAGCTGCTCCTGCAAAAGGAGCTTGTGTTACACAGGCTGCCTGTAATTCATCAAGCCAAATTCCCTTCCATCTGGAGGCTCATACAGTTGTTGAAAAGCTGTCACTGTAACCTATTGTCACTGCAACTTTTTATGAACCAACCCACATTTTTATGTCAGAATTTATCTCAGCAACTTTTGCAGCACTTGCTTTCAATTATTTCTGTATCATCAGCCTTTAGGTAATGCTGCATTCAGGACGCTGGGATTAAGTTCTCTCTCTCTGGCTGTGTTCATACTGAAAATAAATATGGTTTTCTGTTTTAACAAGAGCTGTGCAGAAACAGGCAGAGCTTCATGTGCATATCCCAGTGGACACCCAAAAGGATGGCACTGATTGATTTCACCCAAATGAAACAGTCCTAAATAAATCCAATGGTCTATGTTGGAAAGAAGGGCTATAAAAAGGGAAATTCTTCCCAATTAAAAGGAAAAAAAGAGTCCTTATTTAATTTTACAGAAAAAAGGGACATAGGCACGAAAAGCATCAAGCACCCTGGTCCAGTGGGAGGTGTCCTTGCCCATGGCAGGGGGGTGGAACTGGATGGTCTCTAAGGTCCCTTCCAACCCAAACCATTCCACGAACCCACAATTCCACAATGTTCCAAAGGGCAGATATCCACAACCACAAGGCCAAAGACCAACAGCAGCTGCTTCATTTATCTCAGGCCAGAATGTTACCACACAAATTAGAAACAACATGGAAATGGAGCTTATGGGTAGCAAAACAGGTTTTGGCACGGCTCCCCATCCCAAAATTAGCCAAGAACGTATCTCTGTGTGTAATGTGGCTTCATCCCAACATCACTATGTTTACTAATAAAATAAAAATTACAACCTGAACAAGGCATGGTTGGATCAGTAAGGTTTAAGTCTATGGCTGAGCCCTGGAATTAAAACACTGCATCAAAAAGGGGCGAAATATCAGCGTTTGTCAAAAGCCTGGCGTTGTCCAACCGAAACAGTTTACAAGGCAGGACTGAAAATGGAAGTGTCAGTCTTGGAAACAACAAAGATCAACGTGTCTCCAATCTGGTGTATCTGGCAAACTGTTGTGCAGTAAAATACAGCATGACACATAACTCCCAATTCTTACTCATCTTGCACTAAAGCAAAACTCTTGATTTAAATGATGGCAAGAAGCTGAGCCGCCTAGGAACAGTAGGGCTTGGCTCACACTATATATACATATATATATATGTTCTGTTGGTAGCTCAACTGCAGACCACACAAGGAATTTAAGGTTCTATTTCTCTGGTAGAATGATGCATGTTTGGGTGGAGAACAGGAACAGATGGAATCAAAGTGATGGCTGTCAGGTCTTGAGCTCCCGAGAGTATCTGACTACAGACACAGACACCCTCCCCCTGTGCTGCATTTCCTTCTTGTACCATCTACTGCCCTACTCACTGATAGTCAAGGGGGGATTATGGGAAGATGGAGTTAGGGGTGTCCCTGTATTGTAACTGAGAGGGAAGAGTTTAATCAAACTAATTAATTGAATTCTCTTGACTGGCCGCTGTTAAATGGTGGAACAGTCCACAAGGAACAGTCTACAAGGAACAAGCAAAAGCTCAGTGGCTCAAATCTTACTAAACTAGGTGACACTAAAACTGTAGGGCCTCGTTTCATCAGAAATGGGAACAGAAATTCCTCAGATTTATTGATCAGGGGTATCAGCCTCTCATGTTTGCCATGGTATTGTCTACGTGCTCAAAGGCCTTCCACCTTGTGCTGACCTGGGCTCAGTTGCCCTGGGTTTGGACCCACTTTAAATGCTGATTGTACAGTGGTCATTTCAAGGGCTAGAGAAAAAACAAATGGGACTGCAATTGTCCTCATGGGGGCACCAGGAAGATGTACACACATACACACACCCACACACCCAACTTTGGCCTTGTCATCGTTCCCCCACCAAACAGGCTCTTCTGCTCTGCTCTGCACCTCGGCACCAGACGTGCCACAAGTCTGCTTGGTTGTTGCACTGAAAGGAGCAGCGAGAAAAAAGATCATGACACTCTCAGAAGTGAGTCTTCCTTGTTTCTGTTTCTGGGACAGAGCTGTATTCAGTTACAGTCCAAAGGAGTTACACTCCTTCGCCTTTTAGCCGTGCACTAATCCAAATTAGAGCACCAGAAGGGACACAAGTGGATTCTTCTCCTGCCTTCATCCAGAGAAATCTCTAGGCAGGATACTCCAAGTGGTTTTGTTGCCTTCTTGACGTGCAGTAGCTCACACACTGTGGGCTCCTTTCATGTCCATTTTTTGCAACTCCAACTAACAACAAAACTGACGGGATGTCAACAGGAGGAAAAGAAACAAAGGGATTAGGTAACCTATTTAATATCCTCCTGGTGAGCCCACCAGGTATAAATAGCAGTAGTTTATGACAGGTATAATCTCCATTTAAAAGGCACAAACTGTGTTCTGCCTCAGAGAGAAGTTCATGGTTCAATCTGGCACCACGGAAAGGTGGATCTTGTAGGGAGCACATGGGCCAAGGAAAAAAAAATCTTGTTCTTTAAAACACTTTAATACCAGTTTCTGTATAAATAAATGCAGATCCATGACCAAGGGAGCAACTCCCTTTAGATGCTTTAATACTCTTAAAGCCAGTGTGGACACAACGTGGCTACAGGATGGTGCTACAGGCATATTTAGGATTATTCCTCAAGCTTTTTCTTGTTAGCTCATCTCACCACAGAATATTTGCACAGTTTAATGTAAAAAGACATTACTAAAATCTTCTAATTAGGGTAACTGATGTTCTGTGACCACAAAACCCGCAGGTTTCAAAAGAATACGCAGACCTCTTTGGAAGTACAAGGAAAAAAAAATCCAGCTCTCTAGGGAAGGTATTTTCTGGCAATTTAACTTCAGAAAACCAAGATCAAGACCTTAAGGGAGCAGAGGGAAACCATCACCCACAGCCTCCTCAATGGAACAGCCTCAGCTCCAAAAAGACAAGATTATTCTGCAATACCTAAAGGGGACATTCAAAGGAAATACTAGAACAGAAGGATTTTAAAAAAGTATTTTCTTTTGCTTTAACAACAGCAAGATCAGAAAGGGTGAGACTGTCTGAGGTGACCCCTAAAGGACAGGAACTGCACTGGAACCACAAGAATCCTGCTCCTCTGACAGCTCAAACAACCTCTAGGAAACCAAAGGCCTCTTCTGAAATGGATGTTGGCCTTTGGCTCCAGACCAAGTGGCTCCTCTGTGTGTCCCTACAAGTGGCAGATGGAGCTGCACTCCTCACAGGGATGCTGCATCCTGGAGGAGAAACATGAAATAAAGGAGCTGATTTAGAGCAGCACTGATTTCTAGTTACACATCAGGTTCTGGATGTTCTGAGGGAATATCAATCCCAGGATTGTCTCTGGTATCCTGTGTGCAGCGGCTGCTGAAGGAAGCCCAGGTTCCCTGGGGCTCTCCTGTAACATCTCTGATCTGTGGTGAGGCCAAAGGCTCCAGGAATCCGCAGTTCGGCCTCTGCTCCAATGACCAAAATCCAATTTTGTCCCTTGTTTTGGCTCAGACTGTGGGCTAGGCCAGGATGGAGCTATTTTGGCCTCACCAGCATCTCGTGTGCTTTGTTGCCGTGGGTTTACACTTCAATTCCCACTGCAACCAGGCAGCTGAGATCAGCTGACACCAGCCAAACAGACCCAGAGGCACCAACTGCAGGAAGAGTTCCCAAGGCAAACCCTTTTCCCTGACACTCTGGTGATGAGGCACAACCCCACTTCTCCCCCAGGCCAGGGAAAGCGCTGAGATTCAATCAGGAGACAAGATGCAGTGAATCCATCAGGCTGGGAACAGCCAGCTTTGTGTTTCACTGAGCTCAGAGATGGCCCCTTGGGAAGTGTCTCCAGCAGGAAAGCTGAGCTGGGGGGAGCTGGAATCGTCCTGTAAATACTCAAACAGCCCAGAATAAATGAACTTTGCAGGATGGAAGAACATTTCTCCCACTGGTTTCCAAGACAGAAAGCTGCCCTGTAGAAACTTCTTCCCCTCCTGCAAGAAACTTTCAATGAGAGATGTTTGCTAAACGTGAACTGCATTAACTTTTATTGCTAATGAGGAGTTTATAACAATAAATGCCTTCCATATAGGAGCTAATCACTCTCAGCTGCAAAAGAAACAGCTCAGACCCTTCCATCTTCAGGGCATCCCCCAAAGCCCATCAATTTGTCAGGTACTTTCCAGAGGCATCTCAAGCATGGAGAAACTTGGTTAATTACTGCTGCTGAACAAACCCTCCTCCCCTCTCCTCTTTGGATGGAATTTGTCATTATTTTTGTTGTTTTCTTGGCTACAGATTTTGCTTGTGATGCCTGCTGGGGTGCTTCAAACATGGAAGGCTTTTTTTTTTTTTTTAAATGCTGAAAGAAAACTAATAATCATAAATAAATAATTCTTTAATTTCTCCGAGGAATTGTCCAGCAAAAGGAGAGAAACTGCTGAAGTAGTTCAAATGTACGAAACAAGACAGGAGGAAGAAAAATGCATCCCAGAATCTCCCCCCAGGCTTTCTTTCAAGGACCCACTGCGTGAAAACCAGGGAAAATAAAGGGGGAGAAATCTAATTTTCATTTGTACTGCAGAGGTGGATTTGAGGGGAGAATAAAGCAACCCAGAGAAGCCCTCTGATAGAAAGTTGATAGGAAACATAAACTTTCAAATTCTTTCTAACAAATTCTATATAAATTAGTATTTCCAGCTCCCAGAAAGGTTTGTCAATATAAACCACAAAGCTGTTTACTACAAATCTGCAGGAGTTATCTGCAGCTCACAATACGTTCGCACAATGTTTATAAAATGATATTATTTAAAATAATTGCATTTAATTGCTGCATCTCGGAACGGCTGCAATCAAATTAACTCCAGATTTATTTTGAGTGCCACCGAGATATTTTATGTATTCTAAGTAGGTGCAATGAAACAAAGCCGTGGATAAGGACACCGATCTAGCAGGAGGATTATCTGGGTAAGAACAATAACAAACAAGGAAGAAGAGAAGGCAGGTGAAGCAGACAATAGCAGCCGACTTCCTTTTTGCACTGCCTGAAAAGTGAATCTGATGGCACAAAAAAAAGGAACATTTCTGCTATTGTTTGAAGTCGTTTTGCTGCAGCTTTACAGAACTCATGTAAAAGGAAAATGTTCCCATTCAAGGAATTAAGTGATTTGCTGAATTACTACTGGGTTTTGCCCGACATGATCTCGGGTTTCATTCACTACAGTGGATGAGAGTGTTGCTACCGTGAAAAACACTCTCCAGGAACCCCTCTAAAGATCAGGGAACTCTCCCTGAAATGCACCTCTAATCAGACTATGAACAGAGGTGTTTGTTTATACAGTCAAGGAGCAGAGATTCTTCTCACTCTGCCACAGCAGCTCAACTTCAGGGGACGCCGTGGGATGAAATTCTGACCAAACCAAGTCACCAATTCCATCTGGGCAGCCCCCCAAACCAGCATTTGACACTCGTTGATATTTGGGATGAGCAAGTTGTACAACTCAAGTTAAAAGATGTGTGTACATTGGTACATATTCTTATATTGCAAGTGTGGGAGGTTGTTTGGGGTGTTTATTTAGTTTTTTGCCTTTTTTTCCCCTTGAGCTTGGATTTCTCTTGATTGTATTTGCTGCTAAGTCTGTTTATATGTACCACAAAATGCAAATAATAAAAAAAAAGAAGCACCTTGCACTGAAGGTGGAGGAGAGAAGACTGACCTGACGTGCATTTCTAGGAGTGGCATCACCTCCCAGCAAATAAATCGTCCCTGATGGAGAAGAAGAAATACCCCTCAGAGCTACCTCCAACTTTTATCCCACTGATGTGAGGAGGTCTGGAGCCTCCGAGAAGACTCCAAATGTGAATTCAAACCTCCCCGCAGCACTAAACCCACATCCAACGACCTTTAACTTCTGAAGTGAAGGTGCATTGCTGCTAAATAAACATGCAGGGCAAAGAAAGTCGTGTGTGCATCTGCAGTAAACACCAGCTGCCCAATCCTGCTCCCGCAAACACGGGGTATCTTCTCCATCTTCTTGTTTGCTAAGAGGAAGCCAAACAAGCACATCCCCTTCCCAGAGGTTCAGGAGATGCTATCGTGCTCCTGCAAGAATTCCAGCAGAGAAATGTTTATCGCTGAGAGCAGAAAGCTAAAGCTTGAGGGGCATTTTTGTTTCAAACATTTTATGTACACGCTGCGTTTTTCTCGAAATCAAGCTCAGCAGAAGGTGGAAGGACAGAAAGGTGCTTATTGAAGAGATGCTCTTTCTGCAAGCAAAAATATGCACAGAAAAAAAGGGAAAATATGGAATGAACTTGGGTCAGACTCTCCCATCCTGCAGCTGATGGAAATGTGTGGTTAACACAATTATTTTTAATTATTCTGATATTTCTGAGGGATTAACACAGAAGATGTTTAAGCTGTGGGGATCTCTCTCCACCTCAGGTGTGGAAAGTGCCAAAATCCCACTTTTTCCTCAGCCACAAAGCCAGGTGTTTGACTACAGCATTACAGAGGATCCCAAAGGCCATTTTGGAATTAACAGTTAATATTACATATATTTCTTTTACACCTGACCTTAAAATACCTGTAGGTCTCTTGGTTACCACGGTGCTTCCTATAGATTACTCCATCCTTAATTACAAATCTCACTGTGCAGCAGGGAGGGGAATCCAGAAATCATGTTGACAAGAAGCAAATAAAGCAACAAGGGCATCTTATCAGGAAAGAAGCACACAGCCCTCATGAACAGCAGAGCAGCTTGGTGGAGGTTATCTTCAGAACTTTGTGAGATGGCTGCACCTCTGGAAAGCGTCTGGTGATGAAAAAGAAGTTTAGGATAAAACTTCCTTTAGTCTCCCTAAATTAGCTGACCTTTACACGTCTATAAACTGGTTTTAAAAAAGAAATTCTCCGTTAAAATTCAATCCGGATTAAAACAAAGTTGATGGAAGAAAATATTGACCCAAAGGGAGAAAAACAAAGTGTGATTTCATTGTCATTCTGGAGACTAAATTAATAACAGTGAATTATTCTGAGGTGGCATTAACTGCTGATTTTGGAAATAAGATACTTCGATCTAATATAAGTTAATTCAGACTCTGCTTAAAGTATAATCTCTGTTGGAGAAATTTTAATAAAGAGACATAAAGCGTCTCCAATCAAGAAATGGCAATGCAACAATCTTCTCTTTCAATGTTCTTGAGTGCTGTGCCCAGTTCTGGGCTCCCCAGTTTCAGAAGGATGTTGAGCTGCTGGAGAGGGTCCAGAGAAGGGCGACAAGGATGGTGAAAGGACTGGAGAACAAGCCCTATGGGNTGATGGAAGCCTGATCTGATGGTGCTTCAAGAGGAGAACGCACGTATGACCCAGAATAAACGGGAAATGGACTCCCCTGGAGAACGACCGAGAGCTCAATTTCTGCCGTAAATGATTGTTTTAATTCACATGAAAGAGCAGCAGTAAATCTTCATAAGTTTAGAAACAATACTTCATTAATAACACGAACAAAGAATGTAAAAGTTCAGTTGCTAGCAGCTATCCAGAATTACACGAGTAGCGCCGAAATAATTAAAACTACTTGTGTTTCAAAAATAATAAATACGTGTCGTGACCCAAAGCGGCAAAACAACATGAAAATCCATTTGGTATGTAAATTCACTCAAATGATAACAAGTCACATATCTCAATAAAGAAAAGAAGAAAAAAGGGAGAGAGAAAAAATTATTTATGACATAAATTATGAAAGGAAAATCAAAGAAAGTAAAAACTCAGTTGTGTCTCTACTCATTATTTTGCTTTAATTTCATCTAACTTTGTGAAAAGCCCCATGGGCTAAGGACATTAATTTCTTGCTTTTGCTGTTTTACCAATTCCTAATGGAGAATTACAAAAGAATTTCAATCATGGGAAGAACTGGAATCATGGCAAGGAACGGGAAAGAAAATTGCAGAAAACTGCAGGATATCCAGAAAGCTACAAACAAATTAGTGTATTCTAAACGCCTTTCAAAAAAGAGGAAAAAATGCCCATGTCACATCCACCATCTGAGCTGATTTCAGCACCAGCGAGACGGAAAGAAAATAATCTAGAGGAATTTAAAAGCAACAAATCTCTGGGAGCAGATGGAAGTTATCCCTGGGTATTAGAGAAGATCAAGAAGGGAACTTTCGAGCTACTGGCAGACATCATGGACAGGCTGATAAGTTCCAGATGGAACACAGGAATCAGTAAATATGGCACAAGATTACCAAGCGATAGGAAATAACATTTTAGTGTGAAATCAGCAATAAATACGGTTGGTACCACGGCGCCGTATCACAATTTTGACATAATTTGACAAGTCGCAATATAAGACACGGTGTCAGAAGCGATCAGAGCAAAACAAAACACATGTCCCAGGTGGTTTGCTGGGAGAGGAGCAGTTACTGTTTCACTGTGAGTTTTCACACAGCGGTTCCGGGTTCCTCCTACCCGGGCTGGCGGTGGATTCAAGGATTTCCGCTCTCACTGCGGCTCAGGGGCCAAATGGAAGCCCAGAGCTGCACGAGGCCACCCAATTCCAGCCACCTGATGTCTCCGATGGTGACATGGATGAGTCCCGAGAGGACGCATCAACGCCAGAAGTCAGGCAGAATTTTTCAAGGTTACAGAGCTGGTTTGAGGCAAAGAACTTGTGTTTTCTCAGTGCAGTCCCAGCCATTAGATGACTATCCCCAAGTGTCACTGCCTAGCTGAGCATTCATAGAATCACAGAATCACAGAATTAGTAAGGTTGGAAAAGACCATAGAGATCATCAAGTCCAACCTATCACCTATCAAAGACAGCCCCTCAATTCCTCCTTTCTTGTAACTATAATCATCTCTTACTTCTGCCACTCTTTCAACTCTTTCAATTCTTTTAACCTCAGCAACTTCTTCTGAATCAGATCACTCAGAAGAAAGATGGTACACATGGAACAATATTTCCATTCTTTTATTTTTTTCTTGCCAAACAAACCATCCCCCCAAAATCTGCTCACTCCCTTTTCTCCTGCTGCCTTCCCCATCTCTTCCTCTGCCACGGTCCCTGGTGGCACGAAGATGTCACCGCTTCCATTTCCTCTCCCATCAAGGACAAGCTCTCAGACCACAGAGAGTGTCCACCATTCTCAAAGAATTTGATTAATTCACTGAAGTCTGTACCAATTCACACAAAGTTAAGATGAGGGACTTAAGATGTAAAAGAAATAAAGCAATTTCATGTGCACCACTATTGGAAAGTGGGGGAACTTTGGCTTGGATTCATTTCTCAGACAAGGTGTTCCCAAAGCTCCTTCTCTGGTCAGTGATGAGATGGGTCTGACCTTCCCTGGGGACACTCCTCTGATCATACGGGGATAATATCCCAATGAGTGTCTGAAGTTGGATGGGAGGCACCTAAGCCTCTCAAAGCACACTGTGAAATTTTGAGTCACAGATAAAAGCCTAAAACAGAAACTTCAAGCAATTATTCACCATCCTGATAACAGTGGGGGAATAGATGTTTCATCCCAATCCTCCACTTTCGTCTGTCATTGATGCCATTTATATAAAAGAAAAAAAAAAGTAAAATTAAGGGCTGCAGAGTTTGGCAGCAGAAAGTGGGACAACAAATAAGAATCATAAAGTTTTTGTGAAACAAAGTTTGACAGAAATATAAAGAAATGCACTGCGGTCTCAGAAGCAGGAAACACATGTCAAAAATAAATGGAATTGAACTTGACCACGAGAAGGACTTTGAAAGAGCCCTGGAGTAATAGTGGAATTCACTCAGTGAAGAGTCAAACTGCAGAGCACCAATGTCAAAAATAAACCCAAAAAGTAGCCCATCACACAAAAAAATCATCCTCTGGGTAATGTCCTGGCTGTGTTTAAAATGCAGGAGGAAATCCAGGGTTAAGGCTGACACTCTAATCAGCTGAAAGGCACATTTTTCAAGTTCCTAATTTTGGGACAGACAAAGGTAAGACATGGACCCTAATGAGGCAAATTAGTGGTAACGCTGATGGACACATTATCTCGATGAACTGGCAGGTTCTCTCTGTCTCCTCTTCTAATGAGAGCAGAGGTATCATAAAATATTACAGTATCAAGACATGACCCTCTGATCAATCACCATCCTTTCCTCATCCTGCAAAGTCCCAGCCTGGTTTTCAGCTTGAAACCTTCCTCTTTCTCCTCACCAAAAACATATTTAACTGAAGTGAAGGTAGGAGAGAGAACAAAGCTGCTTTCAGGATTAAAGAACAGAATCTATGAAAATCATTCCAAGGAGCTTAAGTCACGTAGCTGCGGAAATAAATGAAAAATACAATAAATCTACTTAATTAAAAAAGTCTTAAGTCTCAATCCTGAACCACTGGAAGGCACTGTCAGAAGACACATGAGGAATATACAGAGATCAATCAACCTGATGATAAACAGAACTGTGATCTGCATAAAATATCTTTTTTTTTCAATGAGGACAAAGTCAAGAAATTGTGACTAACTTAAAGGAAAAATGCGGAGGTCAAGTTGTACTAAGACTGTCCTTCTCTCATTTCAATTCTTATTTTATTTTCCCTCAGGAATTCTGAATTTTTTATTTTAAATTTAAATTTATTTTCCCTCAGAAATTCCCATTTTTAAATTTTATATTCCCTCAGAAATTCCAAATTTTTTTTTTAATTTTAAATTTAATTTTAATTTTCTTTTCCCTCAAGAATTCCAATTTTTAAAAAAAATTTATTTTCCCTCAGAAGTTCCAATTTTTAAATTTCATTTCCCCTCACGAATTCCACACTTGGGGCTTTTTTTTCCCCTTTGTTTCGCCCTTTTTCACCCACTGTTGGACACAATGCTTAAGAGTTTCAAGGCCTGTCACCGGTACTTTCAAGGCCTTTTAAAAAAACCACAAGCAGCCATCCTACATTAAGATTTACGATTTTTTTCACACCTCTCAATTAACGTATTTTATTAATTGCAGCTTTCTCAGGAGCCTGCAAATCTGACAGCTGAGCACATTTATTTATTTTCCTTCAATGACCTCTGTGTAAGACTTGCTTCGTTTCCTCTCTGTCGAGCACCTTGGGATCCATATTTCAAGCTGGATACGGTTTTGTTCTTCTTATCTCTAGTTATTACTATTTGTATGTTTGTCACATACACACTGCAACTCTGGGAGTAAAAATAATTCATTTTGGACTTTTTTTGAAGAAGAAATTCAGCTTGGATGGTGTCCTACAAAAACCAACACAAGAGGTATTGTGAGTTTGGCCTCAGAGATGAGAGGAACAGCCACAATGTCTTTACTTAACTGGTCAAAACAGGCTTTAATATCACAGAATCACAGAATTAATAACAGAGATCATCAAGTCCAGCCTATCACCTGTATTACACATCCTTTTTGCCATTGTTAGGTCTTCCCTCTCCAATAAACATCACTCCAATCATGAGCCTTAGCCTACCCTGCACTCAGATTTGTGTCTCTAGAAAATAGATGTTTGAGAGAGCACAACAACAAAANGACCATGAGCCTTAGCCTACCCTGCCCTCAGATTTGAGGTTTCTGTACTGTCCAGCATCCAAAAAATTGTCTCTAGAAAACAGATGTTTGAGAGAGCACAACAACAAAAGGAGGACTGAAAATAAGTAATCTAAGTAAATAAATAAAATAAACAATGTTGGGCTGCCTAAGCCATTAGGTGACTACAGAGCAATTCACACATGAACTGATACAGGACTTCCAATTTCTATCCTAAAACTCTGTCCTCAAAGTCACTGAGAGCGAGATAAACTATAACCACATGGGTTATAAATACGTATTTATCCTACTGGAAATATTTTATTTGCTTAACCTCAAAACACAGAGTGCCCCAGTCCCCAGAGCAGCTGTAGTTTCCTAATAGTGCTCTGAACAATCTGCTAGATTTCCTCAAACACGATTTTTCAATTCATTTAAGCATCAGACAAGAGGAGAATTGTATTTCATATAAACTGTGATTTTCTGAATGTTATTTTTGTCATAGAGAAGGCCAGGAGGCACCCTTTTGAATTACCCACCCTGACCTCTTGCATAATAGAAGCCACAGCACTTCCCTGAATTGATTATTGTTTGATCTATAGTGTATCTTGTAAAGAAGCATCTAATCTTCATATAAAAATCAACAGTGATGAAGATTTAGTGGAAAAAAATCTCTCAGTACGTCGACCTCTTGTCAATTGCCCTCACTGTTGAAAATCGAGGCTTAATTTCTGAATTTACTACTCTCTTCTGCTGAGTTCAGAGTAATCCTCCCTCTATTCTTTCATGCAGCATCTTTTCACTGTTTATTTTTTTATTTAGGTGGAAATCTGTTTTATTTTCCAGGATTAACAGCTCTTACACCTGACCTGACCAGAGCCCCAGTTTTTTTTATTTCCCACTGATGAATCACTAACACCTTAAAACAAAGCCTGACCTGGATCCTCTGAGCTGCCCCGGGCATCAGTGATTCATCAAGCCCTGCACAAGACTCGGCATCACTTTCAAGTCAGGACTTCACAAATGCAGAAAACGCTGTTTAAATATTTTGCTTTAAAACACACTCGCAAAGTTCAAGGCTACACAAATATGCTGCTAACAATCTGGAGTGTTAAAGTCTTATTTAAAAAAAGAAAAGAGTCATTTATTGAAGTGGTTTCAGTGCATTGCTGGCTGGTTTCACTGAAGCTGTTTCTCTTTGTGGATGTGCTGGTTTAGAAATCGCTCACTCATCGTGAATCCTGCTGGATACCAGAGGAATCCTATTTAAGCTGCTGGTAAGCAATTTGCTTGGTTTACTGAATTTTCCAGTCACACGTCTATGCAAAAGCTGCTTTTGCTTCCCACCAGAACCCTCCTTTCTGCCTGCTCTTTGCCACATCTGTGTGGCACGGGCCGTGCCGTGCCCAGGATCTGCCTGATAACCACTACACATCTTGGCTGCCTCTCCAGGATGACCTGCCAATCAAGCTGCCAAATTTTTCCGTTCATTTTAGGCCAAACACCCCAGCAGAGAAGGAGGCAGAGGGAAGGCAGGGCCTTGCTGCAGCTTTGCCCAGCCATGGCTGGCTGGCTCCCGTCCCACAGCGCGCCCGCTGAAGCCTTCAACGCACGCCGTGGCCAAACTTTCTAAGTTCACTGCTTAAGTTTTCTCCTCATGCCGTGTGTGCTTCAGTGTTGACAGTTAACTCGCATTTAAAACAACCCTGTGCAGCAGAGCTGTCAGCTGGAGATGTATCCGAGCCACACAGACCCTTTAAAATTCTGCCCTGGCTGAAGGGACATCAGTCAGCCAGGAGAGGAGAGACCCTTACCTCTGGGTGAGGAGTCTGAGGGAGAGATACAGCAGCATCCTTTTTTGTGGTGTGGGTGTTTTTATTCCCAGTGTTACTATGCAAAAAATCTAGACAGCAAAGAAAATCAGGCCACGGGGGAAGGAAGAGCACTGACCACGTTCCTGGACGGAAAAAAGCTCTGCACTGAGCCCACCACCTTCACCGGAACACTGGTGAGCAGCTCCGAGCCTGCTGAGGGGGTTGGAGGCAACTGGGGCGTCTTCAAGGGTCATACTCTATGGAATGGGGGTGTTTTTAATCCTGTTACCACAGTCCACCCCCACAGCCAGGATCCACGCACAGCTCCAAAGTAAGAAGCTCACAAAAGGCATCCAGTCTGAGAAAGCAGCTCAGAAAATGAGTAAAAAGTGTTGCCAAGCAAGGTTTTATTCGTGTACCAGAAAGCACATCGACAACATCAAGTACAAACCCAACTGGCCACATTAATAATTAAATAGAGTTTTTTTCCCTTTCCAATTTTACCTAGCTGAAAACAGCTGGGTAAAATAACTGTTTATGAATAATCAACAGCAACAACATTAACCCAGCAAGCTATAAATAAAATAAGTGAAGACCACAGAGATTCCTCTGACACACACGCACACGAGCCGCTTGGGAGAGACAAACTAAGACAAAACCAGAATGTAGATATTTCTCTGTAAGAATGTAACTGCATTAAAAAAAAATAAAACAGAGAGAATGTAAACCAGGGAAAAAACCAGGAATACCTCGAGCTATCTTTCATGTCAGATCTTATCACACGGCATCCAACAGGTGGCCTCACACAGATCGTCCCGTAACCTTCCCTGACGTCCCATCCCAGCCCTGTCACAAACCAGCACTGACAGACACTGCAGGCATTTGCTGAACGCCATGAGAGGCTCTTTGGAGCGCCTGATCTGCTCAGAGCAGGGTTCTCTGCTCGGATTATTACTTCCCGTTGCCTCGTCTACACTTTCTGAAGGATAAGGAATGGAGCCAAACACCCCTGCGCCCTCAGGAAAACAAACTTGTTAAGCTTGAAAAGAGAAAACTCCCACAGCAAATTGTTGAGGGTGCCTTTGCCTGTTTGCTTTTGAACGTTCTTTTCTTCATCAAATGAACGGTGATAATAACTCAGGGTGATAATAACTCGGTTTGATTTTTGGTATTTCTGACTTTTGGATTTATTTTAGATGTGCATTTGATAGTTCAATGTAGACTTGACCTGTTCCCATATCAAACCCCACTTGATGCCCCATGAACCATGCACTGCCACCACTGCCAAGTGACACTGCCAGCAGACAAGGCAAAGAGGGAAGAAAGGAAGATGATTTAAGGAATATGAGGTAGAAGTCTTAAGGTAATTTGCTTGCAAGCAGAAAAAAAGTTTAATTTTGGCCCAAGAGCCAAGGAAAGAGGCACAACAGTGTCCCCTGCCCTGCCAGGTACCAAAAGAGGCCCACGCAGATTTGCCACCCATTTTTAACCCCTTGTCTCATGCATATGCAAATCACTCCATGAATATTCATCCCTTCAACATTATGTCATGGACCTGCGCTTTGCCATGAGTCCTTCAGCCAATCAGCTCCAATGTTGCTCATTCTTTTCCCCTTGTTGTGGCCAACACTCACTTTTATTTCCCTTCAAGGACTGCAGGACAGTGTTTTTCACCCTTAATATTCAACCTTAACTCTCGGGCCTCTTGAATGATTTTGAAATCTACTAATCCTTCTAAAATTCACTAAAAATTCACTGAATTTTCACTAATTCACAAAAAAATCCCTAAATCTCTATGCCCTTTCCTAACTCACTAAAATTTGTCATTTTCTGAATCTCCAAATCAGTATCAGCGTTTTGGAGAGGGCAAACAAAAGCATCAGCAGGAAACACTGGGGGAAAAGCCCATAAAAGTCACATTCTGCTGTGGATGTAACAGAGGAAAAATAAAACAACTGAACTGCTGGTTTCCCAGTTGGCAGGTATTTTACAATGTAAATGGCCCTGAACACTTACTAGAGTATAAAATTGCTGTAATTTAAAAGACTTCTAATTAAAAAGCTATAACATTAACTTTTGGTCCTCTCCCAACCCCCCACTTCTTTGCCTTAAATATTTGCCTCAACTGTACAATAAAATGAAATTTAAAAAAATGCATCTAAGGAACTACATCAAGCTGAAGATTTAGGATGGGAAAAGTGAAAAATGCCAGAACATACCTACAGGTTTACATTACATTTACAGGGGATCTCTATTGTCCTGTTGGAAAAACAGGGGACTTGAGAAAATATGGGACACAAATGCCTGCAGCAAGATTCCAATTCACTTTCTTTACTGGTCCCCCTCAGTCTTGCCCCAAGTTTCTTGTGTCGTCCTTTGTCTTCCCAGGCTGGGAAACCACTGGGAAATTGCCTGGGATGGCGTTTCCAGGATTATGTACAAACTGTTCAAGTGTTTTCATTTCACGCTGCATTTTGATGGGAGTCTCTGAAGGTTAGACACTCAAGTTATCCTGAATCCAGAATAACTGATGGCCTGAATATTTAGGAACCTAAATAAATAGTATTCTCAGCATGCACCTTCCACTAGACCAGGCTGCTCTGCCAGTTGCCTCCACTGATAAAAAGAGAATTACTAAGAATTTTAAGGACACAGTAGAAAAAATTAATAATCAGGACTTTGCTTTTACACTGTTCTCTGAAACACAAATAGAAACTCAATGAGAAATTACGGCTCAGGTAATACCTTACAATTAAAATAACTGACACTGATTAATCTGTTCATGTTGTGGAAATGGTGGCAGCTGCAGGATAGAGGGGTAAATAATTCCCCTGTGCTTGCAAGGGAACTTTTAAACATAAAACTACATTTTAAAATGACTCAAAGACAGAATTTCCTATGGGCAGAAATATGGATCAAGAAACAGCTTTTTAACATCCAGTTAAAAATACCCTCAAAAAACCTCTCTACGTTTAAAGACATTAAAAATAAAAAATCCAAATGGAAACAATGTAAGAAACGGGGCAACACAAAGCTCAGAGCTCTTCATCCCACGTTAAAAGGCAAAAATATTCTTAATTTGTGGCTTCACAGCATCCGCAGCACTAACCCCTGTCCATTCTCCCCTCCTGCACCCAGTCCCTCAGGACCTGCTGCCCTGCCCTGCTTACTGCCAGCAGGGTCCCACTGGCAATCCCAAACCTACAAACATCCTGGAGTTTGTTCCTAGACCCTTCCAGGCTCTCCTGATACCACTGCAGACTTTAACCAGAACAGCTCTGAAACCAGAGCTTTAGAATCTCCCTGCTGAATAACGTGGCAGGACTGGGAATTAGAGATTATTTCTGTGGTTTATATCTTACATGGAGGGGACCGGTTTTGCCTTCCTGGTCCAACAGGAGCCCAGAACTCTGTGCCAGGCATTCCAGCTTCACATATTTATCCCCACATCTATATTTATACACACATCTCTATGTAGGCCTCACAAAACCCAGCAAAACTCCCAACCCCCAAGAACCTCATTAAGTACCCGCAGCCCAACAGGAAAGCTGTGGGAAGGAGTGAGACTCAAATCCTCCTGCACTTCATTTAGGGCTGTCTGGCTCGGCAGCCCCGCTGAGGGATGGAGAGCTGAGAGGCAGCTTTGTTTTTTCCCCCTGCTCGTGGAATGCTGAACGCCGCTCAGAAATGTCGGTGTGGTACAAACCAGCCCTGGAGACGAGGCTGCATCTCCTCAGACTGAGGAGGCAGCTAAAGTACGTCTCCTGTTTCATAGGCTGGTGGGCTGATACTGGGGTTATTTTAGAAAATTAAAGGATTTTTTTTTTCCTCAGCACTTTGTAACAATCTGGGGCTTGACTGGTGCGCTGAGAACTTCTCTGCCTCTCACAAGAGCAGCCTGGCTTATATCTAGAGGGAAATGCTCCTCTCCAGGGCCCAGCAGCTTGTTATGCCAGCTCTCTCACAAGCCCTCGTTACTCAGATGGAGATAAACCCACCTCCCAGGCTTGGAGGTTCCCCGACCATGCCGCTGTAATTGGATTTTTCACCTCCAAAGGACACATGTATGCTGGATTTGCAAGCTTCACTCTGACTTTTAGTAACAGCCTGACTTGAGAGCGAAAGCATCACAAGGATATTCTCGCAAGGCCAGAAATGTTACTCTATTTGCAAAGTCAGAGTCGTGTTTACAAAAGACTCACCCTAACCCAGTAAAATTAAACGTATAATTGCAGCCAAATCCTTTCTCAACCACAGCGTTACAAGGTTATGTGCTGTATCAGTTTCAGTGACTCAGAAACACCTCAGGTCTCCAATACTTTTGCCTTCATCTCACTGTCCGTGGGATCTGAACCCCAAAACTGGGGGTTGTGAGAGCTGAAGACTCACCCCTGGAGTACGTGCTTGTGGAGATTTTACTCATTTCCTTCTCTTGTTTTAATGAAAGGTAATTTTTTGTCCCTTTTAAACAGCAGCATCAGCCATTTCTTCAGTCAAACACAGGATATATCCCTTCATTCTCCTTCAGATCTTGGGTTTCTTTTTCCTTTCCCTCTTAAACGGGAGCAGAACATCCACTGCCAGACCCTGAAGGAAGAAGCTTCTCCAGAGAGTGCACACGCGACCCCAGAGCAGAGATGATGAACCTGCCACTTGGGATGCTCTGTCCAAAATCCTCCCTCCCCACGGTTTCTGACAGTGCCATGATGTTTGAAAAAAAAAAGAAACCTGCTGCTGACCTCAAGTCTTTACTCAGATTTCCTTAAAACCTCTTTTTTTATTACTTTAAAACATACTCTGAGAAAAACCACTTGGCGAATTTTGGGTAAAGGAATACTTGGTTTCCACATCTCAAACGAGTATTTTGAAATGCCAGAATGTGAGGCAGAGTAAAACCTGGGGTGAGGCAGCAGGAATTTTTAGGCCTAAAACTCTGCATTTTGGTGTTTGTACTTTGCTTCCCTCCTTCATTTGGGAGCCCTTTTTTTCATAGCTGACTGAAAATGATGTGGCTACAAATGATTCCTCAAAGGCCACCTCTGGTTTAATTAAAAAAAAAAGATATTTTCTAACCCTGATTGTTACAGGGAAGAACATTGAATGCAACCTGACCATACTCCAAAACCTCATGAGTCAAAGCAACCCTAAATTTATTTATTTATTATTATTTATTACGATTTTCAGGACTGCATCACAACATTTGGGGTTGGCACCACTAAAAGTCACTAAAGAGGACAAAAAATAGGATAAAATAGATAAGCAACATGTTCCTCAACAGGGCAGATGTTTGAGATGCACAAGGAATCCCTGGTGCCCTGTTGTGGAATGATCCTGAAACACTCAACGCAATCTGATTTTGGGACGTTATGTTAACAGTCACCTGAGTGTGATCCCAGTTACCATTTCCACTGACAGATAAAATGAATGATGGGATTAAATAAATATTTAAGAGCCATGAGGGCAGGAAGAAAAAAATGGGAGGAAGGCAGTATTATAAAAACAAATATGGACATTTAGCAACTGAGGCCCTGACATTTGCAGTAGACCTGGTGGAAAAAACCCCAACGTGGTAAGGTCATAAGTAGGATTAACACAGCAAGAATCCTTCTCTAAGCACCATTTGAGATCCCAAACATTGCTGCAGCCACAGGAGTTTCATTTTCAGTCATTTTCCCTCCCTGCAAAGACTTTCATGCCACATCATCCAATAGTTCAGAATTACAGGAACACAGCTCTAATGGAATCTCTCCCTAGAAGGAACAAAGAGCCTTCATGAGGAAAAAAAAATCCAATATACATATAAATAAAATTAGTTTCCTTCTAATTTCTGCAACTGCATTCCAACTCCCTTTAGTCAGCTGTATTTTTTTTTCCCCTAGCCATTTTGATATACAATCCATTGATAACTTCTGGTGGAATTTACATCAAATTATTCTGTTGGTACAATTTGTTCACTTGGTTGGTACAATTTGAACACTTTTCTGTTGGTAAGAAAAATGCGATACCTTGTTTATGACTAAGCCATGTGTAATGGGCCAAGCACTTCCTACCAGCACCACAAATGAGGAAAATCTGCATTAATGAGGAACAGCAACAGGAAAACCAAAACAAAAAAGGAGAAATAAATGCACAGAGTGAAACACAAGGCAAAGCTTTTGGCACTCAAATGATCCCGTATAGGCGAGACGTGATTTTTTTTCCCCTCCCTCTGGCAGGTGGATAATAAAAATATTAATAATTACAGTATCAATAACCATTTGCAGAACTTGCAACAGATTTAGCCTGTTTCCAGGAATGCCTGTTTCCAGAAATATTCCAGGTACTCAAGACTGCTGGAGGAGTGAACAGATGGAAGGCCTGGAAATGGATGAGAAGTAAAAAAAAAAAAAAAAGGTGGATTACATATTTGTCATTTCCATATGACAAATGTGTAGAGCAGGCACAAAAAATAAAGCCTCCCGAAAGCAGGAGAGAACCAACAGATGAGCCAGCTCATTTATGTCTTATCTGTTTCATTTTCAGTGCTTAAGCAATAAAACAAAACAAAAAGGATCAATGAAACGATGGGAGATTTTTCTCTTCTCATACAAGAAATTTCATTAAAAAGAAACAGCTTTTTCTTTTTTTTTTTCCCATTAGGGAGAACGCAAACACAGCTCAGAGATTTGATGAGCCAGGAGAAGGAATCAGGAGAGGACAGATGTGCCAACAGCCCAAAGAGCAGCAGAGGGATTGCTGTCCACAGGGTCACAGGTTATTCTGAGTTGGAAGGGACCCCCAGGATCATCGAGTCCAACTCCCAAGTGATTCCCACCCAGGGATCAGAGCCACAACCCTGGAACCACGGGCACCACGCTCCATCCAGCCAAGCCTCCCACCATCTGTGGGATCACTTTTTGTGTGGGAAACACTGCCAAGTCTGCTCATTCCTACCACGAGACACAGCCCATGAGCAAAGCCTCTTGGTCAGGCCCTCAGGGCTGGGCCTTGGTGACACTGTCAATGTCTCAGTTGAGTTCTCAGCTCCTCAAGGCCTGACAAGCTCAGTTGGGGTAACAAACCGTATCAAAGCAAGGCTACAACGTCCCTAACATCACCCAAGTCTAGAGGCAGATCACTATCTAAAATGATGTGGCCATGGCCTCAAGGAGAGCCTTTCTTCCTCAGGTCAATTCTTCGAAACACTCATGTGACTGAAGGGAAATGAGCTGGAGGACTCAAGGTAAGTTTATTTTTGGCCCAAGAGCCAAGGAAAGAGGGACAGCAGTGTCGCCTGCCCTGCCAGGTGCCAAAAGAGAACAGCCCAGATTTGCCACCAACCTTTACCCCTTGTCTCTTGCATATGCAAATCACCCCATGAATATTCATCCCTTCAACACTATGTCATGGACCTGCACTTTGCCATGAGTCCTCCAACCAATCAGCTCCAATGTTGCTCATTCTTTTCCCCTTGTTGTGGCCAACGTTCACTTTTGTTGACCTTCAAGGACTGCAGGACAGTGTTTTTCACCCTTAACATTCAACCTTGACCCTCAGGCCTCTTGAATGATTTTGAAATCTACTAATCCTTCTAAAATTCACTAAAAATTCACTAAATTTTCACTAATTCACTAAAATCCTTAAACCTCTAAGCCTCTACCTAACTCACTAAAATTTGTAATTTTCTGAATCCCCAAATCACATGCTGGTGACAACTCACTTCTCAGTTCACTCTTTGAAAAGGTCTTCCAGGATGGAAACACCCCAAATATGGTCTGAATATCAGCAAGAATCAGACCTCTGCATAGGCAGGGATTTCAAACGTGTCCCTGCTCAAAAAAGCTCGTAAGATCTGTTCAAGGTATCCAACAGAGCCAGAATAATGGAAAGCAAGTAATATTAGTCCTGTGTCTGCAGGAGGTGGAAGTTAAAAAATATAATTACTGGGAGTCCTCAAGGACAGGTACTAGCTGGTTTCCCTGAATTCTGCTGCTCTAATATTATGTTGTGTTGCAAATGCCATTGATTTTCATTTTCTTCCCCTGAAACCCCAAACCTGTAATATTAAATAAGATTGAGGGAATTTCATTTTGTACCCAGAACACACTGAGCAGAGAACAACCCACTACTGCCTGTCCTGGCCCATTAACTTTATTAAAAAATTCGACAGAGCTGATTTCTGAAAAAAAAAAGCAATTTATCAGTCTGGAGTACAAATATGGTACCAGTTGATATTTATTTTATTTGAATTCAAGTGGCCAGGATGTACCATCAGACTCTCTAAGCTTGTCAAGACTGATAAAAAACCAGGTCAAAAGTGTATGATAGGTATAATTGCCCAACTCCTCCTTATCCCTCCTTTAACCAAAATCCCTAAGCTTGTATTGCATTCCTCTCCAGAAGAAGATAATTATTGCTGTCACTGTCACATTCACTTCTTGGTCTTGATAACAAATGAATTAAAGCTGGCACCTGACCAAAGATCCTTCAGCTCCCCTGTCAATGCTAATTCCACATGCCATACATTTTTCATAGGGAAGGAAGGACGGATCCGGGCTGTGTAAAGTTTGGAATTTATTTAAGGTGGAAGACTTCAGCCTCTAGTTACACTCTAAGCACCAACAGAGTTTGTATGTCCTGAGATGGAGGGGAAAGGAATTCAGATTAGAGGATTCCCTGGACATTAATGGATATTGTATCACCAAATGCAAATTGATATCCTATTATTTGATATCACATTATTTGACCTCTTCATGCTTAAAGTCCAACAAGTAGCTATTAAAATTCACCAAGGGCAGTTTGATCTAGTTTATGACTTACTGCGGTTACAACAGCTAAAATAAACCAGAGACTGAAAAAGAATCACACCTCGTGCTTGAGAGTGCACATTAAACTGATAAGGAAACCTCAGTTTGCTGCAAATTTATTGTAAACACCGCGAGTTTTTCCCCTCCCAAACTTGCAGCTCTACACGCAAACTGCTTAGATGAGATACCACATCCAGCCCATCAATATTCTGTCCAACATACAGCAAGTTCTACTTTACTGAACACTAATATACATCGAAGCTTTTGGCAAACTCTGTCAGCAGCTGCAAGCTTTACTGACAATGGAGAACCAAATAAAGGTTTGCCTGAGAACTCGAATTCATAACTCGGTGCCAGATTAGCATAAGTGAAATATGAGTATTTAATGTAATAAAACACGAGCCCATCCCAGGAAAAATGTGAAACCAGAAGGTATTTTAATGAAAGTCTGGAAGCAAATATCACGGTCTAATATTTAAAAGCCATAAGAGTTAATTTTAGTTTGAAAGGAAATCATTTTTCAAAGTTCTGCGCTCTGTTTAAAAACAGATTGAGCAAGTTTATTAAATTAGCAGACCACTGCATTTATGAAATCCATAAGTCAGATCAATGGTGCACAGTCAGCTCTACCAAAGTAATTGCTGCCTTCCCTCAGAAGAGACAACCCCAAAACTTCCAAGGACTAGTTTTTCCCTCCATTATTTATGACGACAAAACACGGTGCAATAGATTGTAATTCATAATGCCTTTTTAATGTTTTTACAGCACAACACTCGGGCTCACTTCTAATCTCTCTGCATGACAGGTTGCCATTATTGAATTTCCATTAATATGAATTATGGGCATAATATATTTCACCCAGTATTTTCTACCCCTGGACTAACGTGATTCTACAACAAGAAAAAAATCCCACTGTCAGCAATTTTTTTCAGAGACAGAAATCACTTACAGCCATCAGAGATCATTCCTACATCACATTGTATCTCACCTCAATCTCCACCTGACTCTACAACATCAGACATCATTTACACGCACATTTGCGGACCCACAAGAATCATGGAGTCCAACTCCTGTATTGATGAGTCCCTGAGGAACATTTTCTCCCCTACCAAAACAGATTTTAAGGATCAGGCAGACTCAAGAACACTTCAGATCCTTTCATTTTGTTCACCAGCCATGGATCTCTCTCTCAAAGCATCAACCCACCTAAAAGATTAAAAGCACCCTGAGCAGCAGGGGTTTTATCTTTTAAAAAATGATGAATTAGGATTAGCTGCATGAAATACACTTCAATATTATCTCTGGTAATAGAAAAGCGTGGCAGCTGCTTCAGAAAAAAATCCTTTGGAATGGTCACCAAGGAACTCTGCCCAGGCCTTGCACTACCAGGGCAGAAAGGCAATAACACAGCATTTTTCTCTGTTTTTTAAAAAGCAGTAAAAACCTATTCAATGAAACAAAGAATTTCTCAGATTCCAAGAATGGTCTGTTCCCTGCCCTGAGGAGCTCACATTCAAAAAGGAGAAGAAAACAAGGTGTGAAGGAAATACTAAAATAAGCAAGCAAGTAGAAGACAAGTAGGGGTGTGGAGTAACACCATCTGTGTTTCTGTACACACACTCCAAGCAGGTACTTGGCAAAGTCTGCCCCTAAATGCAGCTGCATCCACAAATACTCACGGTCCCAGCCACACTCAGAGGATTAGTTTTTGCCAGCATCACGGTGGTGAACAGTTCTTGAGGAGAAATCCCCACACAACGAGGGCAAGAAAGGGCAAGAGGATCCCTGGAAGCACAAGCCAGGCACAGAGAGCAAACAAAACGTTTATCAGAAAAGCAAACAAAAAGGTAATCAAACCCGGAGTCCTTGGGCTAACAGATGGCAGGATCAGGGACACAAAAAGATACACGGGTGGGAGCTGAGGAGGGGGGTGCTGGAACGGCTCTGACATTTCTTTAAATGTCAGCTCATGATCGTGACGTCTCTGCCATCGTCTTGTAGGTGCAGAGCCCGTTCCAGCAGAGGCCTTGCAGCTCGTGGAGAGATGCACTTTAGCATTTTGAGCTATCTGTCATGTTCCCACCTTTTATTCTGGTGAGAATGAACAAGCAAACACCAAACTCCCACCGAACACCTACTGCTTCAGTTTGAATCCCGAGGTTTCCTCGTCGCTCGGTTAAATCTCCGGGTGTGTTACGCAGATTGAGATGAAGAGCTGCATGCTGAGCAACGTCAGGAGATGAGGGAGAGAAAGGGCAACATTGAAAGAAGTTTGGAGAACCCTGCACACACGAAGTACTCTATAAACACTCCTCCAGAGAACATTAACAAGTCTAAGTGCCGGGTTCTTCACTTTGGACATAACAACCCCATGCATCGCTATTGACTGGGGGATGAGTGGCTGAAGAGTGGTGAAATGGAGAGGGATTTGGGAGCAATGATTGACACGAAACTCAGTCTGAGCCAGCAGTGTGCCCAGGTGGCTCAGAGGGTCAATGGCATCCTGGCCTGGATCAGGAACAGTGTGGTCAGTGGGACTAGGGAAGTTCTCCTTCCCCTGTACTCGGCGCTGGTCAGACACATCTTGAGTGCTGTGTCCAGTTC
>WEKX01024740.1:361196-377475 GCA_013390025.1 Pitta sordida
GGACTCGATGATCCTGTGGGTCCCTTCCAACTCAGAATAACCTGTGAACCTGTAAAAACTCCCCCCAAACCCAAGCCCAACGCCGCAACACTTCAATTCACATTAAACATTCCGGGAGGCCACAGATAACATAATCACAATGCACAGCAGGGTCCTCAGTGAAGAATGGGTACATGACTCTTAAAAGGTTATTACAGCAAATTTAAGCAAACCAATTGCACAGAGACCAGGGAGCAGCTAAACAGAGGCGTTCAGGACTCGTGTTCTGATCACTGGGGCTCATTCCAACCGGCTCAATTTGATCTAACAATCAAAAAGTCAAATCATATGAAGAAAGATATTTCCTCCAGTAAATTGAAAAAGGTGGAGTGGGAGCTTGTTTAGAGTTGCTTCTTGCAACTGCGTTTCTCCCTTTTTTTTTCCTTTCTGGGAGCAGTGTGGCTGTTGTAAGAAGGTTTCAGCAGCGGTACACACATTTGCACATCTAAGCACTTCCATTCTGCCCAGGAACATTCACCTCAAAGGAAAAGCAAAATAGCCAGGGCACTAAACACAATGAAGCAGAAACACAAAGGGAAAAGAGCTGAGGAACAGCAGCTCATTTCCAACAGGGCTAATACTGTTACATGTGACTGAACCTGACTGGCAAAAACTCCACTATTAACCCCCCAAACTCTTCATCAAGCAGATTCATGAACTTTTCCTCTACAAAGGTATGGTAGATTTGGGAGATTTTATGGTTGATGAGATGAAAAAAGTTAGTCTCAAAAGGTCTTCAAGGTGCAACACCACAGGTGAGGTGCTCCAAGCTTTGTTTCTGCAGCCTCTTCTGAGGGGAACAATCCCAAATATAAAATATGGTCATGGATAGTCCATCCAGGTGCCACCATAAACGGACCAGCAGACAGATACTGAATGAAACCCTTCAGATAAAACAGCTGGCACTGAAAACTCTCCACATCTGTCAGCATGGGTGGAAAATCAAGGCCAAATGAAGACACATGTATTTACTGGGCCCCTTTAATGCTGTTTGCCCAGGCTGTGGCTGAGCAAGAGGGAATGTGTGGTTTGAGACAGCCCCATGTGGGAAAACTAATTTGGGTTCTTATGATGACTAAAATGATGAAGGTAAACCAAAACCACAGAGCTCTCTGTTCATGGAATCAGGCAACTTCCACTAATAAAAGGCATCCAGAATTTATATGTGTATTAAAAAAAAAAAAAAGATGCCTACATATCTGTACCTCAGGCAGCTGGAAAGGGAAGCGTGAAGATGAAAACAGGGCAGGACAAAAGGATATAACCACATTCCTGGAATCTCCCCAGTCCTGGCAACCAGCACATGTTTATTGGCAGAAAGGAGCATTCCTTTCTGTTCATTGCTGTGGCAAGGAAAGAAGAAAACAGGCAGGGCACTAAGTGAAAACCCAACCGAGCAGGTAGTGAGAGGTGTTTCTGCTTTGACACTTAATGGCTTATATGATCTTTCACACCAGACGTGTGCTAACATCTGGCCAATATCTAACACAATCTCTTATTTCCAGATGCAACAGAAAACACAAAAACCATTTCCTGGCACCAGGCACATCTGCAGAACATGTTCATTGTGATGCAGAAACTGAATTTGCCAGCAACTGGCGGCCCATGTTCAAAAGCATGACAGAGATTTCTGAAAACTTGCTGAAACAACTCCCTGAAAGTTGTATTTCTAGACTGTGTGGTACTATTTGTGACTGAAAAGCGAGTTCCCAAACTCATCTAGTTGCTATGACAATTTCCAACAGGGACAACAGGGACAGTCCACACTATCTCAGGTACATTTGCCTAAAGAAGAGACAAAGTAGAGGTGTGCGTCTGCTCCTTATTGCTCAGACACGACTCAGTCAGGAATGAAACTGTGGAGTCCAGCAAACCCAATTCCACTGGCCTCAAACACAAAGCCATCCCAGCAACCAGGAAACAGAACAGGGCCAGGACCTGTTATACGGCTCCGAGGCCAAATGATACGGCCTGGCCACATCCACAGGATTAGACACTTTTATCCTCCCAAACAAGGGTAGGCACATCCAAACTGCCAACTGGGAATGGCTGCTGGCCCTGGCTAATCCCCCAGCCATGCCTGGGAATTGTTTGTGACAGCTCTGGCTGCTCCAGGCCGAGCACAAGGCACAGCCTGTGCTAACAATTTAATGGTATAGATGGTCAAGTTCCAGCTCTTGGGCCCGTGCCCTGGCACTGCTTGGTCTGCTCGGGTTGCCAAAGGCAGTTGTACTGTGAGCAGAGCTGGCTGGAACACAGGACACACAAAAAAAAAAGAAATCAAGAGTATCCAACTGAATTTACAATCTCTAAGCATCATCATGATTCCCTTCCTTATTCTTCTGTTGTTGGGTTTTTTTTTCTTTATTTTCTGATTTCCACCGAGGTTGCTCTCTTTGCCAAAACAACAGAAGGTCAAAATAGTTGTAGGATGTGGTAAGGGTGTTTCATTTCTTACCATGATTCAGTGCCAACAAGCGATGGCACTTCCAGTAAAGTCAGAAGAGTTTAAATCAAGTGTGTGATGGAAAACAGGGCAGAAGGAGAAAGATATCAAGAGTGAGACAGGAAGGTGAAAAGATAAATGAATGAAATTACCCGGTCCACAAACTTTGCCGTGTCGCTTAAGCTCGGCTTTGTCTTTAATTTCAAAGAATTGGAAGCAAAAAGGCACCCTGGTCAAGACTGGCTTTGCAGGCTTATAGCCCAGGCCAAGAAACTTCCACAACTCCCTTTGTGTGGCAGGTGCCACCTCTGTTCTCTGAGGGAAACCTTTGAGCAGACTTGTCTCTCCACCATCAGAAAACAACTAGACTGGCTTTGCTGGAAGGAGCTTTGGAAAGGCAGAAGGGATATCCCTTGCTCAGAGCAGGCAAAGACACCACTGGATTGCCCAGGGCTTGGAATTGTTGGTAACAACAGGTTGGGTTGGATGGGACTCTGAGGGACCTGATCCAGTGGAAGGTGTCTCTGCTCCAGGTAGGGAGGTTGAAACCAGATGATCTTTAAGGTCCCTTCCAACCCAAACCAGATCATCTTTAAGGTCCCTTCCAACCCAAACCAGATGATCCTCAAGATCCCTTCCAACCCAAACCCGATCATCTTTAAGATCCCTTCCAACCCAAAGCAGATGATGTTTAAGGTCCCTTCCAACCAAAACCAGACAATCTTTTAGGTCCCTTCCAACCCAAACCAGTCAGAAGACAGATTAATTGTAACATTTCAAAGAGTTGCACAAATCATAGCTGAGATGACATCTAAGACAATTTGAAATAGCATTCTCCTGCACTGCTCCAGAGTTCAACTTTGTTGTAAAACACTTTATATTTCTAAGCAGGCTGAGAAAACAAGGTGAATCTCAGCTCTGTATGTGGCTAACAAAGTAAGTGTGATCCATATCTTCAAAATCTGTGTCCATCTGTGTGTCTTAATCAAAGCAGTACTTCTGAGATAATTATGAATGTGCATGATGACCCTAAAAGCCAGAGATTCCACACATCACACACTTTGGTCACAGCAAAACCACCAGAAGAATTATTGCGAGCGGCGGAAAAAAAATGTTTGTGAAATAGAGTTTAAAACTTCATAAGCAAGAACGGAATTAATACACTCAAATTCTCCTCCATAATCCAGCTGGAAGAACTTCGCAAAGATAAATGCCAGACCTTTAAAAGCAGGGGTGATAAAGATAATTAATGGAAGCTTAGAAAGATGATAATGTCTCAAATCCATGTGGGGTAAAACTATTGCTCGGCTTTTGAGGAAAACTAAGATAAATTATTTGGTCTTTTTTTCTAAATTACCATTGTGTTCTTGGTGTAATAAGAATTATGGTCTGCAGACATCCCACCCAACCAATACTGCAACTCTCTAACAAACTTTGCATGGGGTTCCTCTACACCTTAATCAACTTATCCCCTCCCTCAATGATTTCACTGACATCACTCTGTTCAAGCAATGAAAACATCAGAAACTACCTTGGGGAGAAAGGATTAGCTCCCCTGAAAATAATTTCAAAGCATCAAGCACTTAAATCCTGGCCAAGACGAATTTTGTTCAGGTTTTATTACTGATATTTATCCCTTTTGGAAGTCGAAACACTTTTTGATCCAAGTGCCAAAGCCCAGAAATAGTCCTTTTTCTTTTTCCAAAGCTGTCATGTTTGTGACCTTGTAAGTGTTTGGTGATGCCACTTAGGGCTCAAAAAATGCAGCTTTTTCATCTTCAAATGGAACTGGGCCTAGAAACTGGCCAGACCTCTCAGCTCTTCCGACAGATGATAAACACACTGCGAGTAAAGAAGTCCAAGTAGCTTTTTATGACTTTACAGATTAATGGCCAGGCCAGGGCTTTCCTACCGATTTTTGTAAATTATTTATTATTAATAATAATAAATTCACTAATAATCACAAATTATTTATTGTAAATAAAGCATCTACTGAAGTGGACAAACTAAACCCACATTTTGTATGTCCCAATTTCGACAACACTAAAAATACCTACAAATACACCTGAGGAAAAAACACTAAACTGGGATGGTAAGAGGAAGCAGCAGATCATCAGCACAACTGGAGGAGTCTCTGTGGCCACAGAGCGTTAGCAAAAGCCTCCTCAGAGGAGTCTCAAAAACACCCAAGGCATTCCACTTCCTTCCAAGGGAAGATTTGGTTCCTCTGCTTCAAGGCCTCCATCGCATCAGTTTTGGAACCCATCACTGAATCTCCCTCTTCTCTCCTGTCCCCTGGTGGTACAAACACCTCCCAGGAGTTGTAACTTTCTTGTAGCAGTGTAAGGACTTCAGCAGAAGTCATTGCTCAGTTCAACTGACAGATGATTTTGGTCAATTTGTAATTAGCAGAAAGAACAAAAAGCGTCCAGAGAGTCAGGGGCCGAAACTATTTGTTTCTTCCTCTCATTTCTGGTAAATGCTCTGTTGACTCCTCAAAACAAACTGTGGAAATGATGTGAGGATATAAGGATGATACTATAAAGGTATGTTTTGTGGTGTTTCAGCCCAGCTGGGCTGGTGCGATGGCACCATATGGCCAACATCGTTGACTTTGGCTCTTTCCTTGCTTGGAGACCCCTCACAAAGGCTCAGCCTGGAAACTGCACTCCAGTTAAACAACATTTACAGCCCAACAGGTAAATTGTGCTAATCTTATTAAAGTTTCAAACCTAAACAACCAGGAGAATGTGATTTGGGTGCCAGGGAAAACCTGTCCTTGTCTTCTATTAGAAACCATCAAGTGTCCCATACTCTGGGCATCACTCTGACTTCCTAAACATTCATGTTTTAGTCTGTCACAATCAGAGCTCCTCATGCAGAGAAATCTCTTCATCACTGCATGTGTTGACTCTTTTCTAGCAACTGTTGTACTCCAATATTTATAATCACTCTCTTTATGTTTTATAATAGAAAGAGCACATAAATTTCAGTTACCTCAGCAGCGCAAATCGTTGTGTGTAATTAGTCATGTACAACATAAGGCTGTAACTCGAAAAACAATTCGTGTTTATTCTTCCTCTGCTTAATCAATATTTTAAATATTTGTGGAAGCCACGGCGCCACCAGCTTAGAAAATCATCACCTCCCAAAGGGATAAACTCCGGGAGCAGCAACACACACGAGTCTTAAATGCTCCTGGAGTTACTGTGAGTGGAGGATCACACCTCCATTGTGCCATTTAAAGACTTAAAACTCCACAGCTCTCCCTGAGCTCGACCAGAGAAAATCTTATCAAAACTGAAGGCTGGTGTTTTTGTAAAATTTGTCACAGGTTTAACCTTGAGAATAACAAATCATTAAGTGGGGGTGGGAGGCTTAAGAATCAATTTATGTTCCAAGCAAGCGGGTTTTAAAATTAAAGTTGGGGGGGGGTGGGGGATTAGATCTCGCCTGGTAGGTTACAGATTCCGTTGATATATCAATCTTTTCAGGCATTTAAAAATAATATAGAGTTGATAAAAGTAAATGTTCTATAACCGAAAAATCTCTTGGTAATAAAATTTCAAATTACAGCCCATGACAACACTCCTAAATTGAAGCTGCGATACAGGAGCTTTGATGGAGAAAATTGTACAAGTAACTCGCAAAGTAATTTAGAAAAGCAACAAAGAATGAAGGTGCTGCTGAGATGAACAGAAAACGTAGCTGGAATGGTGTGCAGCATCCTTAAAAATGAATTTCAGACTGGTTTGCTGGCAGTATCTTAAGCAGTGCTGGAGTCTGACATGGATTTCTTGGAGACTCCCTTCGACCAATAAATAACTCGCCACAGAAAAAGCCCAACCTGGGTGTGCAGCATTTAACTGCTTCTTACACTGCAAAGTCTCATCGCCATTTTGCTCAGAAAAAGAAAAAAAAAAAGCTCATGAAAAGACAAGTTTTTCTGTTTAAATAACTCAGCCCAAACATCCGTAACCACTTCAACGTGGCAGATCCACCAAGTGTGATTTGCACCAAAGCATCTGTGGGAAGGAGGTACCAGGTAATGCTTTGAGAATAAATTTCAAAGGTCTGCCAAGTATAATTAGCTGTAAAGTTCTCCCACACATTAATAATCAGTAATAAAAACCTTCAAGAGTCCTCCACTGAAAGAAGTAAAAAGCTCTTCCAGAAGCAGAAAAACGTAGGCCAAACCCAACCTCCCTATCCAACCTTCCTACTGAAGATGGTTTCACCATCAATTAAATTGACCCAACAATTAATTTGATCAGGTTTTTCCCCCCCTCTCTTTTCCAATGTTTCTTCACATCACAAAACTTGGGATGAAGTCTTTCATCTCACACACATTTACTTAATTTTAAAGCCCAAATGGTTCACCCAGATTAGGTCAACTAGTGGTCCTTAAAACAATTTATCTATTAATTTCCTGGCCAATTCCATCATAGCAAGTTTACCAATCCAGCTGCCTGTTGGAGAGGAAAGAAGTTTCTTCCTCCATTCTGAATTTGTCACTTTAGGATCAAATCAATCAGGAATATTACCAATGTCTGCCAATCCAGGTATCCAGAAGACAGAATTAATGTCAGCCTTTGACAAGACCTTTGCTAACATGTAATCAAGGATGATGCCATGTCCATGTATTTTTAATAACTATTGACTGAGCACTTTGGCAAAAAAGTCTGGAGCAATTATTATCTGTCCAGCCATGGGAAGAGAGGAAGGAAGAGGTTTTTGATCCATTTATGCCCAAACATTCTTACTAAGGAAAGTCATCAGAAAATTGTCTAATAAGGTCATTCAGAAGACAGTTCACATTGAACATGTGATCAAAAGGCATTTAACTTGCTGTTCCCCAATAAACACATGGTTTACTACCACTGATAAGTTGAAAATGCTTTTGAACAACTGGGACAAAAAAGGCTGATCAGCTCCAGAAAATCACTGGACTCTTAAGCAGAACCAAGAACAAAGGTCCTGATAAATGAAACCACTGCTCTGGCTCCAAAATTGCCTCAATCATCTCCAGAAAAAGCATGATGGAAATGCATCTATCCATGGAGAGCATCTGGAGAGCTCCAAATAAGTTTTGATCAGAATTTGAGTGGCTTCTTTCAAATGAAAATAATTTTGAGATGCCCTGGAAAATTTTTACGACCAATCCTACTTTGGCCTGATGTTTCCCTTCTGCAGCACCAACCTTGTTTTTTCTACAGTGTGAAAAATAAAAATCAATATAATAATGGCACTGCAGTAAAAATTTCAGCTTGTTCTTGGCTTGTTTTAAATAACTTTATTGTCTCCTTTCCCTCTGTCTGCATCTGCTGCATTTGGCACTTGCAGTTATTAAAATGAAACCAAGTTGAAAGAAAATGTTAAATATCATAAAAAGAAACCCAGCAGCGTTTCTGGCTCACTTTGCCAGTGCTCTGGTCACCTCTAATTTTTGCCAGGGTTTTCTGTTCCCCAGCTGTTCTACCTGAATCTACATGCAGAAAGAAACCCCGACCTTCCTTTGTACAACTATCAACTTGTACTTTGCAGATTTAAAAGAGCTAAATTTTTTTAATTTGATCCTATTTTTTAGGATATTTAATTAATATACTACTATAAAAATTCTGGTTTTTTAAATGGGAAAAGTCACGCTCTTCCATTCAATAATATATTTGAACAAAACTGCCCAATGATTTAGTGGTTTCAGCTCTTTGGTGCTTAACATTTTCTTACTCCTTCGTGTGCCTTTTTTGCACAAAGGAGTGAGCCTGGTTAGAACAAGTCCCACTGTCTCACTCCAACCTGCACTAAGGCTTTGAGAACCCTGGAGGAAATTATCAACTAGAGAAGGAAAAAATGCCATCCAGCCAAAATTACGCCCTTGTGGATGAGAACCACATCCACTTGCTGCCAACCACAGCTCTGCCTTGGTCAGGAGACAAGCAGAGCAAAACTCAAAACTCAAAAGCTAAACTGGGAACCACAAGTTCCAGGGAAAGTTCCAGGGAAAGCCACAGTGCTGAAAGCAGAGCAGCATCTCCTCTGCCCAGGCCTCTGAGCAGCAAGAAAGGCCGACTCTAGAGTACGCACAACGCAGGAAAGAATAAAAAAGAGGGAAATTTACTCCCCTACTCTCAGCTGTCCCCAGGAGCACGGGTTTTACATGGGCACACGGCGAAGCATCGTCTCTAACGCCCCCTCAGCAGATCCACCCCCCTCAGACCCAGCTGAGCTCTTACTTTGGTGGTGGAGGCCGGCGAGGAGTTGGCCACCAGGCTGGTGATGCCGTCGGTGGTGCCGGCGGTGCAGGCGGCAGTGGCCGGGGTGGGCAGGCGGGCAGGGACGATGGGCAGGGGCAGCAGGCCGGGCCGGGTGCTGCTGGTGGTGCTGGCGGCGCTGCTGCAGTTGGTGCTGCTGACGTGGTTGCCGTTGGAGCTCCAGTCCCGGCGATCCCACCCGGCCCGGTAATCCCTTTCAAACCGGCTGTGGTGCCGTGACATGGCGGTGGAGGGCAGCTTTGCCTCACAGGGGACTCGAGAGATTGCCTGAAAGATCCAAGGCAGGGAGTTAGGAATGAGGTCCCAGCACAGCCACTGGGCTCTAGAACCACGAGGGCAAGACCCTGTGGTGCCTCCCCAGCTGTAGGAGAGGAACTACCTCAACCACTTCTCCCCTTTTCACAGTATCACAGTATCAGCAAGGTTGGAAGAGACCTTGGAGATCATCCAGTCCAACCTGTAACCCAACACCAACCCATTGTCTAAACCATGGCACTAATTGCCTCATCCAGCCTACTCTGAACACCTCCAGGGATGGCGACTCCACCACCTCCCTGGGCAGACATTTCCCAGCTAAACATCAAGAGGCAGTTACAGAATCACAGGCTGGAAAGGACCTTGAAGATCATCTAGTCCAACCTAAAGCTCAACTCACCTGTCATCTACATCTAGATCATATCACTCAACCCCTCATCCAGCTTCCCCTTGAACACCACCAGGGTTGGCAACTCAACCACCTCTGTGGGCAACACATTCCACATAAGGATCACTTTTTCAGTAAAAAACCTTTTCCTAATATCAAGTCTAAACTTTCCCTGCTGAAGTTTAAGACTGTGACCTCTCGTCCTGTCACCAGAAACCAAGGAGAAAAGACCAGTTGTAGAGTTGCAATAAAAGTTAATCTAGAACACAAATTCACAGATCCACAGAATGGATAAGGCTGGAAAAAACCCTCAAAGATCATCTAGTCCAACCTGATGTGTGAGTGTTCAGACAAGTACAAGGAGACAGTGGAGAGCCCAGTGCCACAGACCTGAGGAAACACCATCTGCCAAAACCCCTCAGCAGAATGACCAGCAACAGCACACAAATCGTGAGGAGAAGCCAAGTTAGAAAGAAGCCGTTACTCAATGTTCTGGTAACAGGAAAACATTTCCAACAGCTCCCTCTTGCAGTTTGCTCGGTAGCCTTCACATCATTCCTGCAGCTCTTTCCTGCACCTGACACACGATCAAATATTAATCCTGAAGATCAAAGGGACCAAAATCTACCTGCTAATCTATCCATTACGTCTCTACTTTTAAAACCAAATATTGCTACGTGCAGCCCCTTCCCCTCCTTTTTGCTTCACCTCTGTTTTCCCAGCAGAGTTCTGAGTTAAGTGAAAGTTTACACTATTTGCCATCGAAGAACAGCATGGAAAAAAAAAAAGCTAAATGCATTTATTTCCATAAATAAATAATGAATATCTAGGTCACTGCAGCACCTGGTTTATTTTATCTGCATCACACGACCCACTAAGTTCTCAGTAATAAAAACATCAGGTCAGGGGGAAGCCAGACTGTTTCACAGATTCTTAAGATACAAATATGGATGGGAAAAAATATTTGTTTATAAGGATTTTGGAGAGAGCTGGAACCAAACTCACCCAGAGATAAAACTTGGAAGTTTTACAAAATTGACAAAATTAAAATCTAATTTTTCCAACCAGTAGGTTTGACTTGATGGGCTTTGAGGGCTGATAATTCTCTGATATTTATTTAGATTCTTCTACCTTATATTTTTATGGTCATCTGATACTTTCATTCAGAAAACTATTTTCCAGAGCACCACGTTGGAGTGACTGACCTCAGCAAGAGCTGGAGACACCCAGTGCTGTGAAAGGAGCTGCAGCAAACCCAGAAACTTTTATTTTACTAGAGGTGAAGAAAGCAAGTTTTTCCTCTAACGACAACCATCTCAGAATAAAACCAGCAAAAAAAAGCCACGAATTAAGAAGTTTACTTAAAATCTACTCCCCTCTTCATGAGCAAATTCACTTCTCAGTCCAGCTACTGTATTTCATGATGTTTCCAATAAAAAATAAATAAAAGCCAGGGCTCAGTGTCACAATCCCTTTTTTCCCCTGTGCATTGCATTAAACACACTCTGCTTGTTTCAACATGTCATTTCTGGCTTGGTACAAAGATCCTTGACAGCAACAAGATGTGCAGAAAAACCAGAGGGGATGACTACCTAATAAATGGGTATTCAACTGCTGGTGCTTGCTGTTTAAAATGAGAAAGAATAGAAAATGTTCTCATAAATAGCTGGTGGCTGAGGTAAGGAATGGGTTGTGAACAGGCTGGCTAATTTTTAAATATATTTTTAGACCCAGAGTTTATGTTTAGTCTAGACTGGTTATTTTTTTTTTTCAAGGATCACAATCATCATTATAATGCTTTAAACATAGTGTCTACTCATCAGAAAAGCTCCTCCAACAGAGTGTGTCCTGAGTCCAGAGTAATCATTACATCCTTTCTAAAACCCTCTTAAAAAAACTCACCCCTTTCTGTTGGGCAGAAAGATCAATAATTAATATTTATAAACACCAGCATCAATAGCTACAAATAATTTATGTGTTTTTACCTTTTTAAGGGAATTTTTCCTCAACATTCAGGCGCAGGTATTTTATCTTAACTCGCTTTAAGTCCCTTTAAACAGCACTAAGGAAGAGAAAGGTTTTTTTAATGTGTTTTTTTTTTGGATTTGGGGAGCTCCCAGTGCTGCCTGCACCGAAGTTATCACCCCAGCTAAGCTTTGGCTGGTTATAAATCTCCCAAACTCAGTTCTGGGGTTGGTTTTACACCCAATTCAGCTGACATAGTACCTTGCGAGGGTGGTAAAATCAGCCAGACAGGCCTTTCCTCACTCGCTACTCAAGACATAATCACGGGAGTCGCCGGGCGTCTTTAATCTCCACTAGAAGGGAAACGCGTTCCTGTTTGTCACACAGAATCAAAGGGGTTTGGTGTGCAGCCAAAAGGAACAAAACACTCTCTTAGAGGCGGGGGGAAAAACCCCACCCTACTAAAGAGAAAAAAAGGAGTGAGAAACCCACAGCCGTTACTGGTTGAACTGATAAATTCAAAGCAAAAAGGAGATCAAACTGGTATTAAGGGAGAGCTGTGGGAAGGGTTAGAAGCTAAAGGAGAGAGCTGGAGCAGCCAGAGGTAAATACAAATCTGAAATGAGATTTAGTGATATGTTGAGCAGAATGTCTACCTGAGTCCCAAAGACTTTATCACTGTGCATGAACTGCAAAAACCATCCTAAAACACATGGCTTGGCTTCAAACGAGGGTTCTGACGGAGCTGGGCACGAGGATTATACAGGCACCCAATGTTTTCCTCCATCATTTATTGTCACAGAAGGATGGGACTGCAAGGGTAGATCAGGGATGAGTAACAGACCAAACAACACTAAATTTATTCTGAGGAACGGGACAGGAACTCTCCCAGAACTCCATGGCCAAGACGTGCAACTGCATTTAAAATAATGAATCATTTTAAATCTATCCCTCTCAAGGGAAAGCAAAATGTGAGCATACCTCTGCTTTAGAAATGCCTCATACTTACAGCTTGCTCAACAATCCAGTCCGAGGTGGTTTTCCTGAAACACTTGAGCATCTTCAGGACTCAAATGTGGGGGCAACCCCGCTGGACGCTTTGGCCACTTGGAAATCCTCCCACTTTCTCCCCACAAACCCTCCTGGCACTCATTTCCCCCCATATCTCCTATGCAAGCTCATTTGTTCCTCGTTTCCACACAGAGAGGCAAGGAAAAGGCCAGCGTGTTATCCTCGGGCCTCTTAAGGGGTTCAGACAGATCAGGGCAGCAGATTACACAGAATCACAGAATCACAGAATCAGTAAGGTTGGAAAAGACCATAGAGATCATCAAGTCCAACCTATCACCTATTACCTAACCTAGCCAAACCTGTTACCTCACCTGTTGCCATCCTACTACCAACACACCATCCTACCTATAACACACTACCCTAATTAATTAAACTGAAGTGGATAACATTTCATTTGATGCTCGATACATTCAAACACAAGCCCCAAACACTCACTGTTGTGCAGGAAGAATGTTCCCTAGTCCTGTTCCTCTCAATGGCAGTCGGGCCCCAAGCCTTGGAGCAGCTCTTTCCCTGCTCCCCACGTTTATCCACTCAAGGTCTCCTCAAAGTGCCTGTCCCCACAGATATAAATGTAAGGAAAACCAGCCTTTCTTTGGCCAGCCTGAAGCCAGAGAATCAGATTGCTTAAGACTATTAGTCAACTTCATTAAGTGACTTCAAAAAGAAAGGTCAAGCTTTTTAATTTAAATTTTTCCTGGGTAAGCGTTTGTTTCTAAATTTACCTTTTAAATAATAACATTAGAGAAACATGAGAGGCCAGAGAGGCTGGGAGAAGGCCAAGGAAGCAGATACACGGTCATCAGGGAAACCACAGGAAAAAAGAGAGCCTGGGACTTTAAAATAAGTGGCTAAATAATATTCCATGTTTTCAGACTGGATAAATGGTAAAACAGCCCATGAGAGAGCTTCAAAGGCAGTTAAGTGCCGTGTAACACCTGAGTATTTTATGAGATCCACACACAAAAAAAAAGATGAGGAAGAAGAGAGATTTGCTGTAATCAGATCTAGCATGAAGAAGTGTAACTGATAAAAAAAGATGTCTAAGTACCTAAGCTTGAGTGATTTCAGATACACGCTGCAGGGGAAATGTTCCAGCAGTTTTATCAGAGACACAACAACCTCTCCTGAGGCACAGGTCTGAACACCTAATTCATGCACATGGCACCAAAATCACACTGAAATCTATCATAAACTCTGGATGTAACTCAATCATCAGGTCATACATGAACCTGGTCTTCAAGAAAATCAAAATAACACAAGGTACCAGCAGGACCTGGCAGTTTCAGGAGCCACTTTTCACTCCAGCAGTGTGCCAAACAAAATGTTTTATTCCAATTTATAACCTAGAAAGCCTTTCTCAGGCACATACGGAATCACTGTTATAAAGCCTACGTGGATCTGACTAATCCAGTTCTGCAATTTTTACTGAACTTTGTTTTCTGTTTGGGTGGTTTCAGTGAAAGAACTCTTTGTTAGACAAAGGCAGACAGAATCCAATCAAGAGATTCTGTAAAGCTGAACCACGAGCAGCTGTGTAGAAAGATAAGATCCAGAAATATTTGAGAGGCAAGGAAACAACTTTATCATCGAGCAAAGTCTACTTTTGTAAACCCCTGATTTAGTCTTGTAAACAGTTGTAAAGCCCTTGTAAAATCCCAGACAAGGCAGAGAGACTTGAGCTGCTTTGCTACAATCAGATCTCGGAGAAAAAATAAAAAAGGAAGGAAAAAAGGGGAAAAAAAAAAAGCCCAAATCCCGACCCTGTAAGTGATAAAGGAACTGTAGATTTAAGAGATTATATAGGATTTAATTTTCCAAACATATGCTGGAGGAGGTGATGCTTTGGGACATTTCTTTTTTAAAAACATCAGAGCATCAACACCGGTGTCTCCTCAGCAGAAAGTTTGCTGTGCAAGGAGCACAAACGAGACTTTTTGCTCCTCTGTCTCAAAATACTGTAGAAAAGTGTGCAAACTTATTTTTTCCGAGTACTTCAGATGCATATGGAAACCTTTTCTTTTAGGTAAGTAAAGTTAAACTAGACTATTCAACAAGAAAATATGTGAGTGAAACCGAGCCTTGCAGGCTGTTTTCTTTCTGTTTTCTCTTTATTTTTTCTTGTTTTCAAAGTTGAGAGCATATGACCTACGAACTATCTGTGAGGAGATGAACTACCAACATTTCCCCCTCAAAAAACCCCAACAACCAACGCTTAGAGCATAGAGCACAATTCAACCCTCACGATTCTTCAGCCCTCCAAATCAATTCTAGAGGCCACTTTTCCGCAGATTCTTGGTCTTCCCAAGCTCCTCCTGCAGCAACATGACTGGCATTTTAGTTTTCTAAATGAAAGTCCACCCAAAACTTCACTCAAAGGCAGAATAACCCCCTCAGATGCCTCCGCAGGGTCCAGAGTAACTGGCAGAGTCTGGAACACGGACACTTGAGAGAGAAAGAAAAACCAGTTGTTGCTACCTCTGCAACGCTCCTGCTCGCAAAACACTGCCCAAAACATTGACTTGGCTAATTAAATTATCTCATTAGCATGAAAAGCAAATGAAGGGAAACCAAATGCCAAGAGCCGCGGCGCTAAAGGCCAGTTCGTGAGGGTTTGTGCAGCAAGAGTTGGCCAACACCTCACGGGCTGGCACAGGGGCTGGTGGCCAAGATCCAAGGGGGTCTGTGGGGCAGGGAAGGCCGGGACACCGGGGGCTTCCTCCTGAGGGAAGGGGAGGTGTTCTCAGAACACATCAAACCCCTGCCAGGACCTGACATAGCTCATCTCGCCTCAGACTTCAGAGTTAATAAAGCAGAAAGGGAGAATAAGCTTCTGTCGGGGTTGCCAAATGTCACAAATTAAATCGCACAGAATTTAATTAGCGAGGTTCTGGGCTCTTTTGGGGATGGTTTCTTGGGTGAGGGTGGCGAGGGATGAGAAGGGGACTATGTCTTCAAATTACCTTTTGGACAAGGCAGGAGAAATTTGCTTTTATTTACTGTCTTGCAGGCCTTGAGGAAGACTAAGCAACAGTCAGAACTGTGACAGGAGAAAGCTCTCTGCCAAAGTAAGGGTTAAATGCAGCATATTTTACAGCACAAGCTCTCTAGGTCACCTATAGTGATGCAAAACACTGGAATAAAGAAAATACACTTCAAATTTCCCTCTTGGAGGATATTTTTGGGTCATCCCACCCCTGTCATTGCTCACATTTAAAAAGCTTCAGCCAGCACCTGGGGAATTAGTACATTTTCTCCTCCAGGACTGATGAGCTCTGACCAGACGGAATTTTCTGACACACATCTTGTTGAAAGGAGACATGTATCACTTCCCCAAATGAAGAGCATGTGTACACTCACAGCACGAAACACTCCCTAAGCATCTGGTGTATTAAAAGAGCTTATTGCATTGAAAATAGCTCAGGAAAAAAAAAAGAAACATTAAATTTAGGTTGCAAAAGACGTTTAAGACCATCGTGGCCAGCCATTAACCCAGCACTGCCAAGTCCACCATTAAACCACATCGAAGTGGTTTTCTTTGTCTTTTAAATTTACTGAACAAGAGACCAGCACAGTCCACAGCAACAGGCACCCAAAAACCTTCAGGGTTCCACCATGATTCACTGCACACTGAGGGAGGCAAGTGCTGCTATCCCAACCCTGCTGTAAGAAAATGAATTCCAAGAGACTATGGGACATCCCTACCCTGAGGGGAACAACTCCACTTACAAAGCCCCACAAGCAACATCACTCTTAAGGAGACAAATATATATTCTTGTTATATTCTATACATATTCTATGTTATATTCTATTATATATTCTATATAACCTCTTGTCTAGAGG